>JAJTUV010001922.1:387500-466631 GCA_021653895.1 Mastomys natalensis
ATTGGCTTATAAAACTTAGGAACCTGTGCTAGAGAGAGCCTCAGGAGTAAGAGCAGTGGCTATCTTAGAGAGACAGTTCTGATTCCCACAAGCTCAACGAAGTCACATATATCTCTAACCCTAGACCAGATGTCTGAAAACATTTCTGAACTAAACCTATGGAATATAACATGCATCAAATTTTGTACAAATTACAACATTCAGAAAAGTTACTGAATTAGAATAAATTCCAATTATCAATGAATATGAAGAACTTGTTTTTAAAATGTAATTGATCTAAATTAACTTGAGGATCCATGTACAATTGGTAGTTTCTGAGTTATTTTATCTTCTTTAAAAAATTAAAAAACTGTACACAAATTGCTATCATAAGCCTTTTCATTTAAGTTGGTTTCTGAATTTTAGATTTTGTTTGTCATTCATTCATGATGTACAATTATTTTGATCATCAACAATTTTGCGAACCTTATCAAAAAACATTCCAAACATATTTGTCAATTTTCCTGATTGTTTTAATTGGAAAACAACCTACATAAAATTCTGATGTCTCTCATTGCTTCTTCCTTAATGGTAGTCCTTCATTTCCTAACCCACTGTCATAATCTGGATTCCATTTTGTAATCTGTTAAGACTGACAGGTACAAGATTTTGTTCATGGAAAACTGGCATGTGTCTTCATTGACTAATGTCCAATGGGGTTGGTACTTATGGTCTTATGTACTTATGGTGAGAGATGTTTGATTCAGACCTTAGTAGGTGGGTCTGAGGTCATATTTTATATATCAAAGCAGATCTGGACTCCAGCTCCTCCCAGCATCTCTCAGTCCCTACCTGGCATAACCTATCCCCAACCCTGAAATTTCAAGCCCAGCAGCTGGCTAGCCATCCCCGAGAGGCTGTTCCCTATATAATCCAAATGTTTTGGTCTCTCTCTTCTCATCTTCTTCTTTCTCTATCTGTAGGCATGCCTATTCTTTCTTTCTCTTCACCCTTCCCATGCCAACTCTCATGGCCTCAATCCTTGGGGCCAGTGACCTCACCCAAAAGCAGCTTCCCAATAAACCTGCCTTTAATATAATCTAATCTGGTTTGAACTGGCCCATTTCACCAGTGGAGAAATAACCTATCAATATACTGTTATCTTAGGAATTCATCTTAGTCCTAAATATCTCCTGGTTTTTGTAATATATAACTTAGTTTGATGTAGGAAAGATATCTGTTCATTGCCACTATGGCCAATGGGTTCAATTTTCTCACTGAGAGTTATTTTCCTCTTCTGAGATTCTATACAGCATAAAGCACCTTTAAGCAAACACAGCCACCAAATGCTTGCTCTCTCTTGAACAAGTTTTCTGTGTCACCATGACACAGTAACCCTGGACACAGGAAACTGTGTGCCTTTAGCGTCCTTATTTTCTAGGGGAGTTAACTGAAGTGGCCCAGGTGAAAAGCAGTAGTACTAGGCCAGAAAGATGATTCAGCCATTGAGAGCTCTAGTAAAGGTCCTGGTTTAAGTCCTAGCACCGGCAAAACAGCTTACAACCAATTGCAAACCCACCTCTTGGGTATCTGATGCCCATTTCTGACCCCTGCAGGCAAACAGGTAGTACAATTACATAAATACTAGGCAAACAATCATACACATAAAACAAATAAACTAAATACAAATTTAAGAAAGTAAAACAGAAGTGAGGTTTGAGTCTATGACAGTGACACCAATATCTGTGGTGCTGATGTCAATTGTTTTACCCTATTGCGCTGACAAACAGTGGGTGAAGAAGTCCATGCTTGCCCAGTGTGTGACTTCCTTTCCATCTTAAAATGGGCTTGACCCATTAACTGGTTGAGATATGCGGACAATTGTGGTAGGTATCACATGGATGATCAACAAGTCTACTTGAGTCAGAGATGATCACAAGTGAAAACTGGGGGGGATCAAAACAGCCAAATTACGATGTCTAAACCATAAGAAGGCGGGTAAGGTCTCCACTGTTGCATGGCTATGCAGTTGCCCAAGGGGTAGCAGGTTTTCCAAATAAGTAGTCTCCAGTGAAGGGGCTGCAACCGTGGAACATACCTAGTCTACACAGATCTACCTCCATGGGCTGGACCTAGGCCTCCCTGCACATATGTTGTAAATGTGCAGCTTGGTTTTCATGTAGGTCTGAAACATCTGGAGTGGGGGCTATCCCAAAACATGCAGCCTGTATATGGAGTATGGTCTTCTAGCTGGGTGCCTCATCTGGCCTCAATGGGAGAGGAAGCACCTAGCCTCTCAGAGACTTAAAGTGGCAGGGTGGGGGATACAGGAGGAGGGGGTACTCAGAAAACAAGAGATGGGGAAGGACTGTGGGAGGGGGTGACTGGGATGGGTTATAAAGTGAATAAGCAAAAAAAAAATAAAATTAAAAAAGGGAAAACAATGTTTTCAATGTTTTTGAAAAGTCACTTTGAGAGTAAACTGAGACAAGAAAGCAAATAGATGTTCAAAGACTGTCTCCTTTGCTGGCAGCAGTGCCCAAGGGGTAGCAGGTTTCCAAAATAAGTCTCCAGTGAAGGGGCTGACACATCTTCAGAGACCTAATTTATTCTGAATTGTTCTCAATTGCTTTCTATTTGAAAAGATGGCAGTGCTCCCAGTGGTACCTAAACAGGCGGGCTCATGGATGGTTTAGAAATATAGCCTATTAGGTACAGAGTATTCAGCGGTGCAGAAGTGGCCATGATGGTGCAAACAGCAAGCATTAATTAAATACAATTTGTCAGATGTGCAACCTAAGTTTAATTTATGACTGTTGGTTTGTATTCTTTGCATGGTTATGCTGGAATTAGTTCTAAGCAGCAAATGGTGTTTTTATATACTTGTTCTAGTGAGAAAATGGAGGCACAGGGGATTTAAATAATATAAGGTGAGGTTGAAGGCACAAGGAGGAAAACCCAGGCGGTTTTCATCTATAGGAGAGGCTTTCTTTGTTGGCAACCTTCGCTTTGGAACAAAACAATTAGATATGGACAAAGAAAGTCTGCCCTAATAAGGCCTTGATTATTAAATGAACTGCAGTTTTTCTCACAAGAGGTTGTTCAAATAGAAGGAAAGAAAAGAAGAAAACATATTGTGATGGTTTATATATGCTTGGCCCAGAAGTGACACTATTTGGAGGTGTGTCTTGTTGTAGTAGGTGTGTCACTGTAGGAATGGCTTTAAGCCTCTACTCCCAGTGCATGGAATCAGTATTCTGCTAGCAGCCTTCAGATGAAGATGGAGAACTCTCAGCTCCTCCTGCACCATGCCTACCAGGATGTTGTCATGCTCTTGCCTTAATAATACTGGACTGAACCTCTGAACTTGTAAGCCTGACCCAATTAAATGTTATAAGACTTGCATTAATCATGGTGTCTGTTCACAGCAGTAAAACCCTAACACACAACACACACACACACACCACGCATATATATAATAAACTACTAATATAACAATATATATATACACAAATACATAATAATAGAATGATTATTAAAATAGCCAGTTAGAAAGATGAGTCAGATTTGGATTACATTTACATGAGGTCATAAGCTTTAAAAAGTGAAATGATTTGCTCTACTTAAGAGAATTCTTCATGTTTTACATTATGACTTTTAACACATCTTAAAATTTTAAAATAGAAACAATTTTTATTTCTGATTCAAACATAGGGAAATGGAAAGTAGTAATGGAAAAATACATGGGCACGTGTCCTGGGTTTAGAAAGAACTGCAAGCAACAAAACAAAACAAAAACAAACAAGCTAACAAATTTTGATTTAGTTTTCATACATACTATTCTTGAAAGACCTTCTTTTTAATAGATTATAGATTTATTTTTAATTATATCTATGTGTGTGCAGGTATGTGTATGTCACTGTAGATGCCCAAAGAGTCCAGAAGAGAATATCAGAACCAGTGGAGCAAGAATTACAATCAGTGAGAACCTGTAGACATGAGTGCTGGGAATTGATCCCAGGTGCTCTGCAAGAACAGTAAGCTTTCTTGACAGCTGAACCATTTTTCCAACAACACCTCCTCTTACATTTCTTTTGAAAAAGATCCCAAAGTAATGTGAAGAGGGTTAAATACCTCTATGAATGAACAAGTAGATATAACATTCCTTAATAAAGTGAGGACATTCTGGTGTATTAGATCAAAGCTTTCTATTGGCTTTGAATGGAAGTGTATGAACTCAAAGTATGTAAGACATTTACTTGTTCTGATCTTTCTCTTGACCTTCTCAGAAAGACTCTACACTAGCAGATGCACAGCACATCCTAATAGAAGACCAACACTTCTGCACTTAACACAGTTTAATCTGTCTGGTAAAGGCATTGAAGAGTGATGTATTATTTTTTTATCAGTAGTATGCATTTGCTCACAGCTGAACAGCCATTAAATGACAGTTGCAAGGACAAGCTCTACAGAAAAGAATAAAGATAAGTTTGTCTTGATCATTTGACTTTCTACATTCTTGGTGGGTATTTAGAAATTTTTAACACTTCCACAGTTGAATAAATTTATGGACAGGTAATGTAATTCAGTCAGAAACGTCAAAGACCACTCAGAAATTGAAAGAGAATCCTACAATGAAATAAGAGTTGATGGTGTAATTCCTTCATGTAAATCAAAAGTTGGAATTTCAGCTACCTCAAAAACAACTGAGACTAAGGACTGTAAAATCATGTCTATTCCAATTTCACATGATAGATCAAGAACCCTAGAGTGGACATAGGAAATCAGTTCTGTTATGTAGGCATACTACTCAGAAACATTTTTTTTTCATTAAAAATTCTAGGACTGGTAATCTTTGATTATCCTCATTAGATGAATATGCAAATAATTTAGAATGTTCAGTAAAATTATTTTGTAAATATTAGGGTACAAATATCATTACTTTATATGCAAAAAAATGTAGCCTGCATTTGAGGCTTCATTTGAGGTTCACATAGGTAAAGGAGAGGGGAGGAACACAGAACACCTTTAGTCTAGTTGTGTGGGGCAGTGGACTGTGCTACCAGACAGAAAACCTGTTACAGTGGGGTGGATTCAAGAATCCTGGTTTTGAATTCTCGAGGGTATCAGTTGTGGCTTATAAAGTGTTCAAACCACACATCTGGGAACCAGTTGACAGTCTGTGTGGGTCTGCATACAAGGGCACAGCCAGCATGATAACTTTTACCTGTCCTGCTGAGCGAAAGATCTCCTGGGGAACAGGGGTGGCCAGAACAACCTAAGTGTTACAGCTTTCCAACGGGAAAGCTAGAGCAAGGCTGGCTGCCAGGTTTCTGCAGGCAGTTAGAAGTCAAATTTGGGGCCACCAAGGTAGAAGTGGCTGCAGTCAACCTCTTATATCTGGCTGGTTGGGCCAGGTCAAGGTCCAGACAAAAGATTTAGGAGAGAAAACTCTTCCTTGGAGTGTTACAACTCAATAAGACAGGTGTTCTCAGACAATCTTTCATGAAATAACTCGTGCACTTCTGTTTTTCTTTGTGGATAGGACCTTATAAACATTTGGGGGTGGGTTGGGATCTAGAGGCAGATGCTTTCTATTGGCTTGGTCTGAAATATTTGGGATGCCTCATCTACATGTGGAAGGACTACAGGTATACCTATGTGATTAGTTGTCACAGTCCTCTAAGAGAGATGTCACTGTCACGCGTTCTAGGACAGGAACCTGGTCAGGAGTAGATTTAAATGCACACTGCTCTCAATTATGAGAATAGTTGAGGTTCCTGAATCTGTTCATCAGAAAACCACCAGGTTTTCTGTTTGGTGGCATGGTCCACGGCCCCTGCACAGTTGTTTCTCAAATATATATATATATCCCCAAACTGACGCCAGGACAGGTCATCTAGACTCATCATTTCTCCATAGAATCCTCTCGTTGTGTCTATTTCCTTCTTTCTCCTACTTTCTTTTATTCTTCCTCATACTCTGCCCATCTTCCTCCCTTGAGTCCTTATAAAATCTTTTAGGAAAAAGAAAATGAAAATAGCAACCAAGTATCTTATGCAGTAGTTAGAAGGACTATCAGATAAATATTTTTGCAACAATGGCACTTACTGGGTAGCAGAGCTGATATTAATGTACTTCATCTTTTAGCAAGTAAAACTCAAAATCTAAAATACAATCAGGTATATAGTAAAATGTAAACGTATTATCAATGAATGAAATGAACCTAACTCAAACAATGTGTGTAAAATATTTTTCTTTCCTACATTTAAAATGCCAACAAAGAATCCTCATATCATTTAGTACACAAAGTGCCTAACATTATTTCAGTTCAGCATAATAGATATGAACTTAACCATTAAAAATATGCAGGTTATTGATACCCCTCCAGGAAAAAAGCATATTTACATACCAGAGCATGTGATAATAAGAACTTACCCAGTTTTGCTCTCAGATTAGTAAATGTCTGTATTTTAGAAGTCTTAGAACACACAAACATGTGCACGTGCACACACACACAGAGAGAGAGAGAGAGAGAGAGAGAGAGAGAGAGAGAGAGAGAGAGAGAGAGAGGGAGAGGGAGAGAGAGAGGGAGGGAGAGAATAAAGAGAATATATATACTATATATAATTCCTGGACATTTCTCCCCTGGGACAAAGGAATTCACTTTTTTAAAAAGATATAAAAATGTCCACTGTCTCTTTTGATGAACTCAGTGCTTCTTGCTATCGAGGCATTCCCAGCCATGTCTTAGATCAAATAATGCCAATGAACTTCTTATATTGTGGGTGGTGTAATCAGGTATGTGATGACACAAATCTATCCTAGAAACATAGTTTATTGCTGATGTATGGTAATTGTCTCCTGAACACTGGACACTTGTATTATTAGATGTTTATGCCATATTCCCACAATAATAAAAATATACCTGAGCAGCATTTCCAGATAATCCATTTATATTGAATTTTATCCTGTGAAAGTCACTATCAACACTTTAGTATAAATTAATACTTCAAATTGGTATGAATGACTACTTCCTGTGGCTCTTTAAATATCATATGGGATTTCTGACTAGTGGGCCTGTGAATTGTTAGTTTAACACTTGAAGACTGGTGCGTATGTGTGTGGAAAGTGGGGTTACATTCAGGCAACTGTCCCTATATATAGCTACAAAGAAACACAAGAAAACTCTATGGTATTATACGGACTGTTGTCAGTCAACACTATTTATTTTGAAGCCCAAGACTACATTTTATAATTATCTCACTTTTGAAAATGATTATGAAACAGTAAAACAATTACTGTAATTTATCTACCAAATTTTCAGCTGTAATATGATTATTTTTAACCTGATAGAATATTATACAATGAAACAAAACTAAAGGATAAAACAACATATAAAATAAAAGGTAAAATAAGAAATCAGAGCAGAATACTGGACCAGCTAGTTTGAAGAGCATCATATGAAAGACGTGGGCTTGCAGGGAAATAGTTTAGTTTCTTATTAAATTGTCTTAATTTTTATTAAAGACATGATTCATAGCATCTCTTTTTTTGATTAATCATGTACTTCCAATATTGTTATAAAAAGGACTCTTGAATTTCCTTGAGTAACTTTGCTTGTAATATTGAAAAGAGCCTGTAAAATTTTTATCCTCTTTTCAAACTGAATTACATAAGAGTTTGATTTTAAGTTTTCTGTTCCTTATTTGAATGTTCTTAAGGGTTTCCTAGATTATTTTGCCTAAGTTTTAAGAGATTTCCAGTAACTGTCAGCAGCAACCTACTTGTACTGAGGGTTTTTTTGTTTTGGTTTGTTTTCGTATTGGCAGTTGCTTTAGTACCTTGGTTGCTGTAAAATAATTCTACAAGATTAGAATCATACTTTATGGATTAGAAAAGAGAGACACAAATAATTTTGGAAGGTGACACAGCTAAGATATGGAAGATTTGGACAAAGATCCACAACCTTGAAAGCTATTTTAATCTATATTTGACAAGTATTGACTTTGAGGCAATGCATTTTCCTTTTACTAAATCAAACAAATGAATTAAGTAACGATATGTAGAGCTTGGAAAACTGACTGTTTAATATTAAATTTAAAACTACACACAAATACCTGATAGAAAAAGGCAATTAAATGATTTTAAATTTCCACATATTTGTGCATGTGGGCATGCATGTCCATATGTGTGTCTATAAATTTGTGCATGCAGGTGTGTGTGTGTGTGTGTGTGTGTGTGCGCGCGCGTGCTTAGAAGGAGACTGACTGATACTAAATGTCTTCTTGGGTTGTTCTCTTCCTCATAGACTGAGGTAGGATCTCTCACTTGAACTCAGAGCTCCTTGGGTAGTCCTGTTAGCCAACTAGCTCTAAAGATCCTGTCTCCATCCCTTGTGAAATTCCCTTTTACCTTGCATTTATGTGGGTGCTGGAGATCCAAATTATGGTCCTCCCTTTTGTTCAGCAAGAAATTATCCCTCTGAGACATCTCTGTAGCCTAATAAGTTACTGTTTCAAGGTATATTACATGCAAGTATAGAAATGTCCTAATGGAACCCATGGTTGTATACAATTAACATATGTCAATGAGAGAAGAGAAGGAAACACAAAATTTACTTTCATTGTTAAGCTTTTTGCAAATGGAATTCTTAAAATTCAAAAAGATTTGATCATAATTCCAACCTAGTCTTGGAGTCAATAAATGAGTCATCCAATGTTCCTTTGTAATTGTGACTGATAACACTTTGTGATTGTGTCTAAAAATTAACTTTGAATCTTGCATCTAACTTGGTCTTTCTGCTGGACACTCAGTTCTTCATATCTTATGGACAGCTTTGAACAAGTTTTTTTTTTTTGAGGGTTATTTCAAGGTAGCCACCATTTACATACAGGTGCTTAATATGTGGTGTCCTTCTCATGTGTCCACTAACGTGATCACAAAGCTCCAGAGGAAACTGGACATGATGCTGTGGGCATTATTTTCCAGGGCATATAAGAAACACAATCCAGGATTTCTGTTTAGCACCCAGAGTTTTCTCTCATTCATGCAGGAAATACCATTGCTTAATTCTACCAAATCATCTTTAGAATTTAGCTGAACTAATCTAACTTAATTCTTCCTTCTATGCCAGTATATATAATAAATAAATGACATGCTCCACCTCCTGATATCTATTTCAGAAATAAATAAATGCTTAGTAACATTCAGGGAAAGTGTGGGGACAGGAAAACTTAATCTCAGCATTGAAAGATTCTTAACTGAGAACTGAACTATTTTCTTTCTGGCTCTTACTCTCTTATATAACTGTTTAAAAGTTCAACTCTTATTCTTTTTAGTTGCACAGCAATTATCTTTGACAATAACGATCACTATTAATAAAAAAAGTCATTCTGCATGTCTGTAGCTGTTTTTCTACATATGGGTTAGGATATTCTGGAAGCTGGTGGACTTCACATGCTACATTTGTGTGTTTGGGCTCTCTTTAGCAGCAGCAGCAGCAGCAGCAGAGCTTGTTAGAAATGCAAAACTGGGGTCCACCTAGGGTCTTCTAAATTTCTGGGGTTGGTGCATAGGCGTCTGTATTAATAAGCTCTCCAGGTGATTCCTAGGCACACCAGAGGTTGAGAAGCATGGAAACAGAGTTTTAATGAAGGCAATTAACATTAATTGGGAAAACACACCAGGGTGGAAGTATACTTCTCTGTGGGATATTGCATCTTTACTTTCTCTTATCTTCCTTTTAAGACTGAGACTAACTTGCAATGTTTAACATAGTTCCACTACTCATTTCCCCAGTCACTGAATGTACATGCAGATTTCCAACCTCACAGCCAACTAGCAAATAGGTCCAAGACTTTGATATGCACAAAACAAGAGGCATTCTTATGCTTTGAATAATACAGATTTTTTTTTTTTTTTACTTTGGTAAAGGAATTCGTCTTATATACCTTAGGATATATATATATATATATAGATAGATAGATAGGTAGATAGATAGATAGATAGATAGATAGATAGATAGATAGATAGATAGATGAGAGAAAGAGAAGAGAGAGAGAGAAAGAGAGAGAGAGAGAATACATCTATAATTTTCAAGATACAAATGAAGATAATGGAATCAATTGTAATTTCTCATTTTTTATAGATAAAATTAAACCACTATAGTCATTTGATATATCCAATCTAATGAAATAATTCCACTAGAATCAAATTTTGCTCAATATAATTGTATTTGATAACTGTAATTGTTGTTGATTCTTTTTCAAGTATAAACATTTAGTAATAACAATAATGCGGTCCAACATTGTTGCTACATTTGGGTTTAAAAATAAGTCCACGGCATTTAGTAGGTTCATCCAATATTTTCAAATATCATTACATGTTATCCTCGTCCTGGAAGATAGCCTCTTCTTGTAGTATGACATATAAAACACTCCCTCCTTCTCTCTCTCTCTCAGAGTTGGTATTATTTTTTGCCAGTTCTACTTTGGATTAAAAGATAGTGGTAGCTTTTCAGTGTGGAAAATGAACTTATAAGTAGCCAAAAATTTGGGAAAGAAAAATAAATTATTGTAAATTTATTACTAGGAACACACAAGACTTTTTATATCCTAAGTAAAGAATGCATGCTTATATACAGGCTTTGAATATAAATTAAACGTATAAAGTAAACATTGCCCAAGATTTTTATTATGCTTACCTTGATAGTATACTGGATGATATTACAAGACTATAAATTTACAGGCTATAAAATGAAGTATCTGCACTCAAATATTTGTAGAAAAAAGGTAATAGTACATGCTTTAAAAAGTTGGATATGGAAATTTTCTTTTCTGAACTGTGATGCATTTTGTGTCTATATACACATGAGAAGAAGTGACTTATTAATTATAAATTCTGCTAATTAGACTGTTATATTACTCATTGTAGGACTCCTTTAAGAACCATAAAAACATTAACAGTAATGTGTACATTTTAAAAATATATATAACAAAGAATTGAGTATCAGTAAATGGAGACAATGAGTAACTCATGGCGACTTCCACAGCTTAACAATCCCAAAGCAAACTCTCTACTTGTGGGATTTTGGATACTCATTGTTCAAGATGTGCTATGTGCTGCTGTGGTGAAGTTCTTCATGGAATATTAAGAGTCTTCTAGAGTCCTAGCAATATGCTCATTTTGGTTAGAGAATAGCAGAACTTAGTTATATTTAATAGCACATTTAGTAGACCTTCCTAGTTTTATTTCATAAAGTAAAAATGGATGTACTGATAAATCATTCATCTAAACACCTTGAGAAACAACCACCGCCTTCATGTCTTTCTTCCTCCTCTCGTGTTTTCTCCTCACCATCTTCTTATCAATATTCCCCCTTTCCTTCTTCTTTACTCTCTACTCCAGTGATGACATTTCACCTGGCAATTAAATTAGTTCTTGGGATTCTCAAAATAATCTCTAAGGAAAAATTTCATATACGAGTAATCTTTTGTTGCAAGTGACCATACATTCATTGTTTGTTTGTTAGTAGAAAGCCAAGAGGGAGACTGTCAGCAAGAACACAATTATTCCATATAGAAATTTTTTAAAAAGTTATTCTAGAATGTTGTACTACTTTGCACTCTGTAACTTGATGAACATTTTTGCCAACACTTTGTCTTGTGACCCATCTTTACCCATGGAATACAGTGTGTGTGAGGTGATGGCTCACTGTTGGATGACTGACATTCCCATCAGTAAGAATGGGTTGAACATGCTTTTACATACTCACTTACCGTTCACTTTTATGTAGCTCCATCTCTGTCAGTGGTGTTTACCTGTTTTCTGTATAATTTACTTGATGAGTTAAAAAAAATATATAATCATTATATATATAATAATAAAATTATATTATATATATAATTTATATATTAATATAACCTGTATGAACATTCTTTATTGTTTGGATATACTGTAAATATTTCTCAATTGTATCACCTTTTTATAAAATGTTATATAAAAGTAAAACTACTTTTAAATTCATATTTAAATTTTATTGGTTTTTAATATGCTCAAGATAAAAACAGTCTTCCTTTTCTTATTGTGTTTTAATGTCAGGGTCTTACCATGTTTCCAGGCTGTCCTCTAAAATCCATCTGCTGACTAGGCTTCTTAAAATGTGGGATTACAGGGACATAAACTATACCTTCAAGATCACCTCCCTCCTTCTTGGTAGTTGTATAGTTGCTCTCTTTAATGGGCAATGTGGGGATCTTTTGACTGAAGCAGGGATTCATCAGACTTCCATTTTCCTTTGGTACATCATTACTGTGTGTGATGGTTTATACTATCCCTTGCCATTTTACCATTTCTATATAAATATTGACCCATCGATGGAGTCTTTACTTTGCTAAGCTGATCAATTTCTATTCCTCAGCATTCCTGACACACATCTTACATGCTTATGACTTCATAAGAAATGTCAATTGATTGGGCAGATCTTTTACCTGGTATGTTGTGTTCAAATTGACTTGGTTAACACTGGCCTTTTATTTACTCATACAAATTTATTAACTTTTTAATAAAAAATGCATATTATTTTTGAGTGGCATTTTCTGATCTATAATTTCATTTAAAGGTAGATTTTTTTAAGGGATAGTTAAGAAGTTGTATGTCAATTTTTATCTAGGCCTTTTTAATACTAGAAAGTTATTTTTTTTTTTAGTTGTAGAAAGTCTTACTGCTAAGCATGGAGTATAGAATGTACTTTAGATATATTTATGTTTACTTTTAACTGACAATGTAAAAGATATTAATGGAAGATACTATGCTATATTCTTTTACATGTATCACATAATAGTAAATATGTATTCATCAAATGATTATAATTTTATGGCAACATCTTATAAAATCATTTCTTCTGGCTTTTTAGAATATATAATTATTATTATTTATAGTCACCCAAATGTGCAATTATATCATAATCCCTTACTCTCATCAAAATGTAGCTTAATAACTCTAGAGCAACCTATTGCAATCATCCTGCCTTCTTGGGGTCTCCTTAAACTCTGATAACCACTATTATACTCTGAAAATTTGTGAGATCCTTTTTTGTATTATGTCTTACATATGGGTGAGGTCATGTAACATTTTCTTTCCTATGCCTGTTTCTGTTCACCTAAAATAATTTTCTCTAGTTTTACCCGTGCTTATGGAAACAAAAGGATCTCTTTTTTTTCTATGACCAAATAGTATTCTATTGTATACATGTACCACATTTTAATTAACTTTCATTTGTGATGGACACAAATTGAATGCATTTCTTACAGTAAATAATGCTGTGATGAACACGGGAATTCAGATGTCTCATAGACAGTCTAGCTTTATTTCTTCTTGCTAGCTACCCAGTGATAGAAGCGCTTCCTTCTGTGGCAGTGTAGTTATATTTAAAATTACATTCATGTGCTTGTGGAGTGTTGCATGTATGTGCATGTTTGTCACCACATGTAGGGAGGCTAGAGACCTACTAAAATTTGATATCCTGTTTGATTTATCAGATTTTCCTTTGAGATAAGGTTTCTTATTGAACCTAGATGGCATCAATTGGGTTAGACTGATAGGTCAATGACATCTAAGGACCCACCTGTTTCCCCCTCCACTTTGTTCCCAGTGCTAGGTTCTGGAAGTACAAAGTACACCACCATACCTCACTTTTATGTAGGTGCTGAGAATGCAAACTCAAGTCCTCATGCTAGTGTGTCTGACATTTAACCAAGTGTGCCAGCCCCATCACTTTAAACTCTGTAGGGTGATCCTACATACTCTTTTCTATACTGGTCTTTCTAATTTTTATATCTAACATTAGTCAGAAAATATCACCTTTTCTTTATGTCTTCATTAGTTTTGGTAACTGTTTACCCTTCTTCCAAAGGACAATTATTCCCTATATTCATGACAATACCCTGTAACCCCAGCTCCACAGGATCCAATACCCTTTACAGGCATCTTTGAGTTCCTGTGAACACACACATATACATAAATAAAAAGTAAAACCAATCTTTAAATTTAAAATTGAGACCTTCGAGGGGGTAAATTTATCTTCTGTAGCTGTGTGGACTATTCTGAAAATCTTAGATTTATTTGATCTTCGATGGACATTACTTCTCTTATTTCTTAATTCTTGACTAGATCATCTGTCTGCTCTTGAAAGTATAGTGTTAAAACACACAAACAATGAATTGTAATAAATTTCTCTCTTGTGATATATAACATCTCTATACATTTGAGTATTCTAAAACCAGTGTCATCTGCATTTAGAATTTCATTTCATCATTCAATCTCTGTACCTTTATCACTACATGATGACTTTCTTCATCTCTAAAGTCTATTTATATGACATAAGTTGGCTAGTCATGCTCCCTTTTCTGTTCCATTTGGTTAGGATGGGTTTTTGTTGTTGTTATAGTTGTTTTTGTTTGCTTTTGTTTTTTTTTTTCCCATTCTTTAATTTGCAGTCTATGCAAGGCCATAGAGGGAAACTGACTCTGGTATTCATCTGTTATAATGTTTCTGGTTTTGTTTTTCTGTACTACTTGGTAACTCATGCCCTTGCTTGTTTCAAATACTGTACAGTATATTTAAGAGCAGAAAAAGTGAATAGCTAAAAGACTGTTCCATCCCCACTAGTCAGTCCATGGGATTAGGATTCTTCCATGTCCAGCACTGGCAGCCCTTGGCAGAATTATCATAGAACCATCAGTCTTCTGTAACATACATGTAGCTTCATATCCTACTTAGGGTTATTACTGTTGCTATGAAACAGCATAACCAAAAGGACGCTGGGGAGGAAAGGGTTTATATGGCTTGAATTCCTTGGATTGGGTTGCATTGCTATCAAGAGACTCTTATGAGGGAAAACATTTAATTGGGCTGGATTATTGTTTTAGAGGTTTAATCCAATATCATCATAGTGAGAAATATGGCAGCATGCAGGCAGACATTCAGAAGGAGCTGGAGACACAGCTGAGAGTTCTACATTTTGATTCATAGACAGAAAACGGAGACTGTGTTTCACTCTGGGCATAGAAACCTGAGCATATATGACCTCAAAGCCCATCTCCACAGTGACACACTTCCTCCAACAAGGCCACACCTAATCCAACAAAACCACACCTCTTAATAGTGCTACTTCCTATGGCCAAGCGTTCAAGCACATGAGTCTATGGGAACCATTTCTGTGGAACCACCACACTCATACATCATACTCCATCACTGAGGAAAATAGAGATAGGAACTCAAGAAGGATAGGAACCTGAGTGCAAGAACTGATGCAGAGCCCCTGGAGGGTGCTGTGTATTGCGTGCTCTCCTTGGCTTGGTCAGTCTCCTTCGTTTACAACCCAGGACCACCAGCCCAGTGATTTCTTCAACAACATTGTCTTGTACTCTTTTTTTTTTTATTGGAACTTTTATTTACATTTCAGATGTTTTCCCCTTACCTCCTTTCCCCCTCTCTCCCAGGAACTCACTATCCCTTCCCCCCTCCTCCTGCCTCTATGATGGTGTACCCACACCCACCCTCCCCAGTACCTCACCTCCCCACCCTCGAATACCACCCCCCACGATGTCCAGCCTTCATGGGACCAAGGATCTCTTCTCCCACTTATATATAGCTCCCTTGCATATATAGCTGGAGCCATGGGTCCCTCCCTAAGCACTCCTAGGCTGGTGGTTTAGACCCTGGGGGCTCTGGTTGGTTGGGATTGTTGCTCTCCTCATGGGGTCCAGTCCCCTTTCAACTCCTTCAGTCTTCACTCTATCTTCTCTGTTGGGAACCCCATGATCAGTTTAATGGTAAGCTGTGAGCATCCGCCTCTGAATATGTAAGACTCTTGCAGACAACTAAGGAGACAGTTCTGTTAGGCTCCTGTCAGCATGCACCTCCTGACACCCACGTCAGCATCTACCTTTGGTGACTGCACATGGGATGGATACCCAGGTGGAATGGTCTGCAGACGGCCCCTCCTTCAGTTTCTGTCCTGCACTTTGCATCCATATTTGCTCTCTTGAGTATTTTGTTACTTCTTCTAAGAGGGACTGTAGTCCCCCCCCCCCAACTTGGTCTTCATTCTTCATGAGCTTTATGTGGTTTGTGAGTTGAATCTTGGATGTTTCAGGCTTCTGGGCTAAAGTCCAATAATCAGTGAGTGAATACCATGTATGTTCTTTTGTGATTGGGTTACCTCACTCAGGATGATATTTTCTAGTTCCATCCATTTATATAAGAATTTATTGAATTCATTGTTTTTAATAGCTGAGTAATATTCCATTGTGGTAATGTACCACATTTTTTGTATCCATTCCTCTGTTGAAGGACATCTGGGTTCTTTCCAGTTTCTGGCTATTATAAATAAAGCTGCTATGAACATAGTGGAGCATATGTCCTTGTTATATGTTAGAGCATCTTCTGGG
Organism: Mastomys natalensis; assembly: GCA_021653895.1. NCBI lineage: Eukaryota > Metazoa > Chordata > Mammalia > Rodentia > Muridae > Mastomys > Mastomys natalensis. Next base: position 403,934 of record JAJTUV010001922.1, read on the forward strand.
TATAAGCCCAGGAGTGGTATACTTGGGTCATCAGGTAGTAATATGTCCAATTTTCTGAGGAACCGTCAGACTGTTTTCCATATTGTTTGCACCATCTTGCAATCCCACCAATAATGGAGGAGTGTTCCTCTTTCTCCACATCCTCGCCAGCATCTGCTATCACCTGAGTTTTTGATCTTAGCCATTCTGACTGGTGTGAGGTGGAATCTCAGATCTGTATGACAAGAACTTCAAGTCTCTGAAGAAAGAAATTGAAGAAGATCTCAGGAAATGGAAAGATCTCCCATGCTCATGGATCGGCAGGATTAATATAGTAAAAATGGCCATTTTGCCAAAAGCAATCTACAGATTCAATGCAATCCCCATTAAAATATCAACTCAATTCTTTACAAAGCTAGAAAGAGAAATTCTCAAATTCATTTGGAATAACAAAAAACCCAGGATAGCGGAAACCATTCTCAACAATAAAATAACTTCTGGAGGAATCACCATCCCTGACCTCAAGCTGTACTACAGAGCAATAGTGATAAAAACTGCCTGGTATTGGTACAGAGACAGGCAGAAAGATCAGTGGAATAGAGTTGAAGACCCAGAAATGAACCCACACACCTATGGTCATTTGATCTTTGACAAAGGAGTTAAAACCATCCAGTGGAACAAGGACAGCATTTTGAACAAATGGTGCTGGTTCAACTGGGGACAGCATGCAAAGAATGCAAATCGATCCATTCTTATCTCCATGTACGAAGCTCAAGTCCAAGTGGATAAAGGACCTTCACATAAAACCAGATACACTGAAACTAATAGAAGAGAAGGTGGGGAAGACCCTCAAACACCTAGGCACAGGGGAAAAGTTCCTGAACAGAACACCAATGGCTTGTGCTCTAAGATCAACAATTGACAAATGGGACTACATAAAATTGTAAAGTTTCTGTAAGGCAAAGGACACTGTCAATAGGACAAAAACGGCAACCAACAGATTGGGAAAAGATCTTTACCAATCCCACATCTGATAGAGGACTAATATCCAATATATACAAAGAACTCAAAAAATTAGGCTCTAGACAACCAAATAACCCTATTTAAAAATGGGATATGGAGCTAAACAAAGAATTCTCAACTGAGGAAATACGAATGGCCGAGAAGCACCTAAAGAAATGTTCAGCATCCCTAGTCATCAGGGAAATGAAAATCAAACAACCCTGAGATTCCACCTCACACCAGTCTTGTACTCTTATTAATCCTTAAATAAAGAAAATCCTCTACAGACCTTCTGAAATCTTAATACAGTGAAGGCACTTTCTCAATTGCGGTTCCCTACTCTCATATACCTACCTCAGTTTATGAGGGGGAGAACAACCCAAGAAGACATCTAGTATCACTCAGTCTCCTTCTACACACACACACACACACACACACACACACATGCACACGCATACGCACACGTACGTGTATGCACACGTAATATGTATGCACAAATTTATAGACATAGATGCTTCTAGCCTTTGTCAAGTTTACATAAAATTGGTCAAAACAACTTGACAGACAACAATCTTGCAGGACAGCACACTGAGTTCTCAGCACTCAATAGTTTTCTATTCCAAAGTTCTATATTCTTTCCACAATCTTCCAAAAAACACACAACATGGACAGGTCTATAATAGCAATACTCTTACTATAAATAGTTGTCCTAGATAGGATTGGTATTGCTGTAATAAAAAACCATGACCAAAAATCAAGTTGGGGAAGAAAGGTTTTATTTGGCTTACCTTTCCACATTTTATTCTATCATTAAGGGAATTTGGTATAGGAATTCAAACAGCATAGGAACCTGGAGTCAGGAAATGATGCAAAGGTTTTGGATGGGTGCTGATTACTGTCCTGTTATTCATAGTTTGTTCAGCAGGTTTTCTTATAGGACCAAGGATTCCCAACCCAAGAGTGGCCGGCCTCACACTTAATGGGCTGGGCCAGCTTACAACAATCACTTATTAAGAAAATACTCTACAAGCTTGCCCGCAACTTTATGCACTGGTTGTATATCTTAGACATAGGCATTTTCTCAATTGGTAGTCCCTCTTCTCAGATTACACTAGTATGTGTCATGCTGACAAAATATTACCCAATACACCTCAGATGTCAATTTTCATCATGCATAACATAAGCTCACAACCTGCTGAAACCAGCAAATTACTTAGGGTAGCATAAAGGTCTACATTGCTATGGGTTGCCTATTACTCAATATGCCCACAGCTCAGGAAAACCTAGCTTAAACAGTTTACTGACATATTATCTCCACCCTTTCCTTTCCCCTTCCTCTTATTTATCCTCTTCCTTTTCCTCCTTCTTCCTTTCTCTTTTCCACCTCCCTCCTTTCATGTACCTGGTTGCTTTCATTCCCCTTTCTCTCTTGATAGTGTCTTAGACTGTATAGTACGTTCACCTGAAACTCACTCTATAGCCTACACTAGACTTGAACTCATGGCAATCCTCTAGCTTCAATCTTAGAAGTATGAAATTAGAGCCATAAGCCACCTTACCCAGCAGCTGACATTTCTTTTCAAATGACTGCACATTCTAAATTTCCTATATCACTATGAAACTGAGCGTAGAAATTTTAACTGGAGCCCACAGCTCTCCCTCATAGCTGGCATTGAGCTGCTGTCTTTGTCACTTCTGCTGAGCGACACCATCGCCAAACTTCAAGTTGTTTATTTGGTCTAAGAGATAGGGAGGGGAAGGACAGTCAAGTTTACCGCCCACATTGCCTCCCTTCAGTTGGCATAATGATACAATTTCTTCTACCTCAGTCCTTGTACAGAAAAGGCAAACTTGCACTAATAATTAAAGTTTCCCCCACTGTCCTTGCCCCTGATGTTGAGGAAACTTGAGAATGGTCAGTCTGTCTTAGTTTTTAGTTTTACTTTCTTCAACTTGTTTGCAGTCATTTTTCATAAAGCTCCCCATCCTCTTTGTAGCATATTAAAACACCTGTTCTTTAGGGAACTAAGTAGACGCCAAATCTAATACCAAAAATAAAGCCAACCAGATATGGTAGACCATGCCTTTAATCCAGCGCTCAAAGGCAAAGGCAGCTTGACCTCTGTGTATTCCAGGCTGGCTACGGCTATATAGTGAGACTGTCTCAAAATCATCAAATTTTGAAAAAGCCAATGATTATCTTTAAATTAAACGGTTAAAAATTTACAAGTCCCTTTTAAAATAAAGAAATATCTTAGATGAATGGTTGGAAAATGTAATGACACAATCCAACTTTACTATTATGTTTTAAAATGCTCATTAAAATATTCACAGAAAAACAGTAGCAATTAGAATAAAGGGAATTTTTGTGATCACACTAAAAAAATCTAATTTAAATAAATTTTACCATTTTTTACTAATATGCTAGAATACATTCGATATTCTTCAATTTAGTAGTCAATAGGCTACATGTGATCATCAAAATTTGAAATTGTTAAAATCAAATAAATTGACAAATGGATTCCTCTTATATACTAGCTATATCTCAAGCCACATTTGGCTAGTGGCTATTGCTTTGGACAGAAAAGAGACAACAATTCCATATGTAATAAAAAAATGTATACTTTTCTATACTGTACTATGAAAAAGTCTATAAATAGACAAAAGATCTGCTTTGTATTTAAATAGAGTTTAACATTTGGTTAGATTTAGTCTTTGCTTTTGCCTCAAAAAGATTGATTTAGTTAAGCATTTATTTTGGGTCTTATAAGGTAAGCTTGGACACTGTATAAATAATGTTTAAAAACTAGAAAGTCTAGAAGGAATTAGCAGTGAAATAAACAGTTAAGCCACCCTGCAGTGGACCAATCACTAAACTATGAGGATCTAAAGAGAGTTCATTTGCTCAAGAGCTGTGTGGAAATCAAGTCTCAAATCTGCTTCCCTCAGGAAAGAGGTTAGAAGTATTTATGTGATAAAGAAGCAGGGTTGAGGTCTTGGGAGGCCTGCTCAGATGGTAAAGTGTAAAGTGCTTGTTCCACAAGCATGAGAATCTGAGTTTGGACCCTTGGCTTCCACATAAAGAGGTGGATGAATCTGTATGCATCTTTAATTCTAATGCTAGTGAGTGGCACAGGCAACAGGATCCAGGTTCCTCAGTTTTGCTGGCCAGCCAGCCTGGCTATCTCAGTTAAATCCAGGTTTAGTGAGAAACACTGTCTCAAAAACATAAGGTGAAAGTAAGGGCAATTTATTGGTGAAACTCAAGGAAAACCTAATAAGCCCTCCATCTTCAAGTGTGTGTGTGTATGTGTTTTACTTAGCTTCATCACTCTCTGTACCCACGGATACCCTCCCATTCCTTTTGTTATCGGTAACAACAGGAATGTAGGAGTCAAGTTGATAACTACTGTTGCCTCATAATTCTATTCAGGTGATGAAAATACTGGTGTCATCTTGTCATAGGGTAGAGTTTTGACATACTGAAGTAAAATGGTCACCCACAGGACAGCTATGCAGACAATGATGCACGAGTTGTTTAAGCCAATCCGACATTCTCTCCACTCATAAAAATCATGTTGGACAGTCATGACCAACCTGACTTCTGCACTCTGTGAAGGGACCACTAAGACGAGGGATGAAGATAAGTAAGTGAAGGCAAGGGAAAGTGGGGGCTTGTTGTGTTTTCCTTGAATTTCACAAATAAATTAAACCATCCTGCTATTTGTTCAGCACCAAGGCCAGCACTCCTCTTTCTGCCCTGTCATCTAATTTTACTCAGGTCACTTTTGTTTCCCAAAAAAAGAAATGATGGCTTTAGGGTATTTCTTTCCCTTGGTTCCTGTGCTGAGAAACAACAAATCCAACTATAATACAGCTACACCACAACACAAACAAGCTTTGATAAGATACTCAAAAGAGAAGTCAGCATATGATGGTCATCTCACAAAAGAAGGCAACTTTTTCCATACCAATAATATCCAAAGTATATGACATAGCACTAAGCAGTACTGAATAACAGAAGGAGGCCTTTGTTTGTGTCTCTAGCAGAAATGGTAATAAATCAAAGATGTGGCCTTGTTACCAATTTGACCTCACCTAGAGGAAGTATTGGATTGGCTATTATGGAATTCCTTAAGGAAACGAAAATAGATTTGGAAGAAAATACAGCTTAGGAAATATCAAGAAGGGGACTATTTAAGAGATTTAGTATGTCAAGAAGAAAGAGTAAGAAAATAGATCTTATTCTCATAGGAAAACAGTGCACTTCATGATGATTTAATTAAGCAGTTAAAGTGGGAAAGGGGCTAGATTAATAAAATTGATTCTTAGATCATATTCACAGTGGGACAAACCATGGCTTCTGAGAAAAGGAAGGATGCATAAGAGTATATTAAGAAAGATAAAGGGTGATTACAAGATTTGGGCACAGTGGAGTTTACAGGATAACAGTCTTGGAACAATTTCAGCTGGGGGTAGTAATCACATCCATTTGATCAGAAACAATATCAATAATGTGTTTAAATAGCCATGAACCCCCCACTAAAAACAGATTACCCTATAAGCATAATCTAATTCATATTCCTTCTCCCAAAGATTGCTCTATCCAATGATATGATCATTTGCAGTGGCACAAAAATTAAAAATTATTTTTACCAGGGAAATTCAGCTATATTCAAATATCCACTAATTCAAAGAGACTGAAACCAGTGGTAACAGAATGTCCTCTGTGAGCTGATGTATTTTTAATTTCAGGTAGTTAATTAGTGGTAGAGCTATTCCAGGTTGCAAATGACTTAGTTTTAAAGTGAACACCATGTTCCTGGAACACAGTAGGTACTCATTGAGTTCTGTCAGTCAGTCATTGCCACTGTTGTATTAATACTTTCACTCCATATATCCTAGAAAGCATTAGAGAGACAAAGACAAGAACAGATGTGTTCCTTTAATAGTGCCTTAATTTCAAGATGCTTATCTACAAGAATTATCTGGGTTCTCTCAAATTGTTAAAAACAAAAAAAAAAAAAAAAAAAAAAAAAAACTATACTGCTTAAAAGAAATTGAATTTACATCGTGGAATTCTGCTTGATTAGAAAATCCAAATTTGTAACTATCATCATCCTTGTTAGCGGTATCTCATTCTAAAAGCATTTTTTGTGTTGACACTGGTGTTATATTATCCATTACTTGTAACAGCCCGTTCTGCCCCACGTTTGGAGGCCACTTTGTCCCTGCCTGAGCTGCTGCTCTGGTTTGAGGGTCAGGGTCTAGTGAAAGAGGGTGGGGATGGAAGGGCAAGAGACTCAAAGAATGGAGACAAGACAGAGGGTTTGATCAAGTCTCTCCCCCTTATTGAAAGGAAATTATAGGTATATATAAGCACAAGCAGGGGAATGCAGTTGAAGACACTTTAACATGTGCACCTTGCAGCTGGGGGCACTAAACAGCAAAACAAGATATGGGAGAAAAACATGATGTTTATCAGAATGTGCTCAGTAGGCTGTTGAAAATAAGTTTCTTGTCAGGGTATATGGCCTGAGATGGCTGCAAAGATGATAGCTGCTTTCTGCTAGGAGTCGGCTCCCAACAATTACTTAGCTTTCCTTCTTCTCTTGCTATACTATGTATAGCATGATACACATATTAAAGGATTATAATATTGTCCTTTTAATTGGGAAAAAAGAACATTATAAAGTACACTTGAAAAGTCTTTTTATAGAAAGCTTCCTTTTGAATTTGAATACTTTTTAAATACCAAAAGACATTATTAAATAATAATTGTATGTTTCCATTGTATTTGTGTGTGTGTGTGTGTGTGGTGTATGCACATGTGTGCATAGCATTCATGTGAAGGTCAGAAGATAACTAGCATGAATCATTCTCTCTTCCCACCATCTGGATTGCTGGTGGATCAACTCTGATTGCGAAGCTTGGTGGTCACTGCTTTGACCTGTCGAGCTGTCTTTAGGACCCTCTTTGTGTATTTCTAAATAATAAAGAGTCTGATACTTCCAAAAGCTATATAGGTTGGTTCTCATGATCTCTAATTATTATCTCATTGGATTCTGCAATTTGTCCTTTGTTTACAGGCTTTATGTATGTATGTATATGTATTTTTAATGTTTTAAAAATTTGTATTCTTTTCATAAACAGCAATTAGTTTACACAGTAGAATGAATGCATATTTAAAGAATAACTTCCTGCCATGTTTTCAACATCCTTAAACTATACTCTTTTATTCTACATTCTATCAACAATTTGTAGAATGCTCTTATAGTATTAGTGCTTTTAATGATGCTGTTAATTTTATCCATCCCAAAGTTTTAAAAGAACGTTTCAAAAATTGTCAAAAAGATTAAAATGTGTTTACAGGATAACGGAAGCAGAAGTTGTGAAAGATTCTTTGCAGATTTCTCTCACTGAATAACTAAGGTGAATATTCTCATTTTAAAGATTTTCACAGATTCTGTGGAAATTGTTTAATTTTTTTTGATTGATACAAAATGAAGTCATTTAGTTTTATTTACTACTAGTTCATGGGAAATTTTTTATACTCTTTTTTCATGAGAAATTTTTAACTGATAAATTTTGTCATAACATTAAATTTTGTCATAAATATTTATTATTATTCTCAATAACCTACTCTAATACTTTTTCTGAGTCCCTTTATTAATAGTACTACTACCTTATATAAAAGCAAAGGTAAATTGCTTTAAATATTACCTTACATTAAAAGCAATGATACTATCACTGCTGTTGAGCTGTTGTATGAGTTGGAAAGAAAACTGTAATGTGTAATGTTTTGAGTTTCCCTCCAAATATACTACATATTCTAGGAACTTTTTTTCTTAGAAATTTATTTAAAATATTGTGTTTTATGTCACCTTCTTACATGTATTGTGATGTATCTCAATAGTTAATATTATAACGTTTCAGATATCTCTTTACTTTTGTTCTTATACTGTAGGTGTAGGTGTAGGTGTAGGTGATATTCCTAAATGTATGTATGTATTCCTAGAGTAGCATATCCTGTAGCTAGAACAACATCTTCTTGTGAGAAGCATAGGCTAATGAATAAATGACCTATAATATGATCTTGAGTGGAAACCATATAAGGAAATGTTCCAGAAGGTTTTGGTGAATAGCTGAGGGTCTTGGTAATGTTTAGATCATGGCACTATGCCTCTATGTCACAAATAGAAAGGACATGACAGGTTTCCTCTTCTAGTAGCCAATTATGTGTGTTTGCCAACTCATCAACTTGCTCAGCTAATGAGATGTATAAATATTAACAGGAAGCACTTGTATAACATGTTACAGATGAAACAGTTAACTTATATTCTAGAAACTATATGGAAAAAAAAAACTGATAGAACTAAATGAAAATACAAGTAATGGTTTAAAAATTTGTATTCTTTTCATAAACAGCAATTAGTTTACACAGTAGAATGAATGCGTATTTAAAGAATAACTTCCTGCCATGTTTTCAACATCCTTAAACTATACTCTTTTATTCTACATTCTATCAACAATTTGTAGAATGCTATTATAGTATTAGTGCTTTTAATGATGCTGTTAATTTTATCCATCCAAAGTTTTAAAAGAACTTTTCAAAAATTGTCAAAAAGATTAAAATGTGCCTATGGCTTATATGAGGAAGTCAACATGCACTTGACCCTTGTAAAGGCAGATAAATCAGATGGCTAAATATAATTTGAGATTGTAAGATACAGTTCAAATACTCTCATTTTGTCATAAAGCAGGAGAAATAGCTTAGATATTTATGTCAAGTTCTCCCCATATGTAGAATACCTTCCCACACTGTGTGTCTCATAGTGGGATAGGACTTGAATGACCTGAGTTGACTTCAATGAAGGAGATGAATTTCTCCCAAGGATGCTTGATGTTCCAGCACCAGAAGCATGTTTTAGAGATCCTGAAGACTGCTTTGTTATGTAGTTGGCAATAGTTTTGGATATTGAGACATTTGTCTGATTGGAAAAATTCTTCTTTTATTTATCAGGTTCATAGGTAGCTTATTACTTTGTTGGTTGCCTTTGTGGAAGCCTGAGTTATTCCTCTTTTAAAAAAATATTCTCTCTCTCTCTCTCTCTCTCTCTCTCTCTCTCTCTCTTCTCTCTTTTTCTTTGTTTGTTTTTTTTTCTGAGTTTCAACAAATAAGGTATAAAACACAGGAGACACAAATTATTTAAGAAAAATGCAGTATAGCAACCTTGATTTGAGTTGCGGGTTATGTAAGTCTAGGACACAGGATTGTGAATTTAGCCTGAAAGCATCCTTCTTGTAGTCTAGCTTTCATAGTACCAGCAGGTATTATGCAAGCTTCCAAGGAAGAAAAGCAATCTATATCTCTATCTAGTGCTTTCGTGCCAATTCAGGAAGCCTTCATGAACCCTAAAAGACCACCAAGGAGCTGATTCCAATACAATCACACCCAGTCTGAAAGTACATCTGGAACTGCCAGACTAATCTTGATTGGCTGTTGCTAGAGAGTAGCTAGGGATTAACTCTGGGGTATGGGCCAGAGAAAAGCTATGTGGAATCTGAGTGCAGCTTGGGTTCAGCTGTAGGTTAAGTTCTCAGATTATTTTTCTTTTAAAATGGAGGCCAGTCCCAAGATCAAGTAGGTTTGGCCTCTCACTGCTCTGCTTATAAACCAAAACAATGACCACCATTGCAGGCTATCCTTACAGGTGCAATAGTGACACTCATATCTTTTTGAACACCAACATCTGTCAAGTGAGAATAAAGATACACTTGACAGGAAGGAAATGGTGCCTTGTACTTAAGTCTAGTTGACTGCCTGGGGCTACTGAGTTTCCAGATTCCTGGATCTCAGAACTTAATCCGTTATTGCTACTTTACTAAACCAGCACACTTCTGTAATGGCTAAATATTATCTTTATAATAACATATATGTATAGCTCTCCCCACTCATTCAGAGGTTTCTCTCTACTGCAAAAGGAAACCATCACAGAAAAAAACACCCCTCGTTATAATGTAGAGAATAATGAATTGTGGGAGCCAAGACCCAGTGGATACATCAACAATACCTCCTGTACCTAAGTCTCAAGAACATGGAAGACAGGATGATAAAACTGTAAGAAGAACAGGATTAGGAAGTCTGTTGTAAAAGTGTGTCTTCTAGAGATTATGAAAAACCTACTCATGATACTCCAACAACGTGGCTGCTTGAAAAAATGTTGAACAAGGAATATATATTTGTCATATATATCAAGTCTTCCAGAGATTACAGAGAACCTACCACACACACACACACACACACACACACACACACACACACACACATGCATATACACACACAATCCCATATCAGTAATTAGACGTTGGTCCAATTAATTTGTTTGCACTCCTCTTCTGTGCAAGATTATACATTGTTTTCTGCATAGAAATTATATAGTGATACAAATCCTAAGTATATGCAGAAACTCAAATATATATTTTAAATGAATGGTAGGATGGGGAGCTGACTAGAGTCTTTCAAATCCTTCCATTTACCAGGATTCCATCTTGAAAATATCTGTGCAGAGTATGTGTTTCTGGAAGAAATGTGTTTTCTTAATTGAAAAACTGCAGAGAAATTATTTTTTAAAAATATTTAAAAATAGATAACTGTTCTATCAATAAATCACAATGCCACTTGACAGATAAAACTGGTAACTCTGGATATCTGAAGGAACAATCTGACAGAGGATATGAATTAAATTAGAAAATGTCATTTCTTTAAAAGAGAAAAGAAAGTAGCTTCAGGTAAGGCCGACTGTAGTCATTGCATACATCTGTAGAAGCAACAGCAAGATGGGTAGTGTGTCTTTAAATGGTTCCTCTCGTTAAAATTTGATTAACAATGCCTACATCTTACTTCCTTCATTTAGGAAAGTTGATGTAAAGTTGCAAAATTTTCTCATGTAAAAAAAAGTTAGTCCTGTACTCATAACTTGCTTACTGGACACTTTTAAGACACCCCAAATGATGTTCAACCTCATCTATTAAAATGTGCAAAAATCAGCGTTTTGTCTCAGACTATACTCAAATTAAATAGAATGTAAGATGAAATTTGAGAAGTGTGAACCTTTTCTGTGATGACACAACAATCGTTAAGCTAAGCAACTATGTCTTATTCCCAGATGAACTTAAATAATGACTTTGCCAAACCAAAAACAATATTTTTTATCCCCAGGTAAGAGATTGTTTCTGTCTAATAATCACAAAATATTGCCATGGTAGTAATTGTTTTTCTGACATAAAAATGATTGAAAACAAGCCAATAAAATCTGTTGCTGAAAAAGGGAAAACATTAAATTAGGCCCCAACTTTCAGTAAAATAGAACCATATGGTACATTTAATTATAAAGTTGAGGAGCGATTTGAAGTTTTAATTTAAGTGTTTTACTTACAACATTAGCTCAACTCTTCTGCCCAGATGTTTAGCAGTAAGCCACAGTATAGAGAGAAAATTGTCTCTGAAGGAAAATGAAGAAAAAAGGAGAAGGAAAGAGAGAAAGAGAGAGAGAGAACAAAAGAAAGAAAGAAAGAAAGAAAGCAAGAAAGCAAGAAAGCAAGAAAGAAAGAAAGAAAGACAACTAGAGTCATGTACTTATTCTAGTCAACAGATAATTCAAGTTAAAAAAAATTCAAAAAATGGGATTTTTGCTCAGAAACTCTGGGCTTCCCTGCTCACATATTAATTATATTGCTTACTCATTTTACACTGCTTTGCCACTCCCAAAAGGTGGTATAAATTTACCACAAATTCTGGGATGAGAACCTTGTTTGATTGACATTTTGTATGTACATTTATTTATCCATGCACCAAATAGTCAGTGCCTATTGTGTGTCAGCATTGGGCTAGACAGACTGATGAGCAAAATTGCCAAGATCTTTTATATTCTTGAAGCCTGGGGTTCAGAATACTAATTAGGCTATGACAAATCATCATCTCTAAACATCACTTTATCTACTTCATGGACTAATGTCATGTCTCAGTTAAACAGGAATGCATGTGAAGAAATGGGTTTGTACAGTTAACAAAGGCTATGTGTTTTCATATCTACCAATTTAACTAGGATTGGTAGAAGAGGACTTATTTGGAAGGTAAGCTGCATGATCAAGTATGAACTGATTTTTCTTGTCATTATTTTCTCAACCATAGAGTGTAAAATCTATTTACACAGCATTTCTATTTTATTAGGTGTTATACATTATTGGAGATGGTTTAAAGCTTAAGGGAGAATATGTGTAGCAAATAAGCAAGTGCCACACCATTTTAATATACAAGATTTAAGTAGATTTTGATATTCACTGCAAGTCTCGAAACCAATATCTTGTGTACACTAAATGACAACCATCACTACTAGGCAATGCCCACAGTATTTTTTGATATTCCTACATTTCATGGCTTGAATAGAAAGAGAGTCTTTAATCAATCACAGTCACTAGCCTCCTGGCAAAGGATTGCTGCAATCCTCATGTTGAACGTGGTGAGCATGAGCACAGAAGTTACCTTCTTGCCAGGACAATAGAGATTGATGAGTGAGAGGGAGCGGGTGGGTCCAGAATGTAGGACAAGCGATTGATGCGTCCCATGCTCCATGTGTCTCCCACTTACAGGGATTGTGACAAGATGACTAGAGCTGGGAGAGAGTGGGAACAGCTGAGCAAACAAAGTAATCCAGATTCCATTTGAGGTAATAGTGACAAGTTCTGGGAAGTCACATCCATCATTTGAAGCAATGACTGTCTTCTCAAACTGTGTTCACCTGAATCTGATGATGGAAAAAAAAAATAAGTCTACTTTTCAATCCTCTTGAGTAAAAATATCCTCTTCAACCAGATGGCTTTATTGTTCTCTTATTACTCACTCTGTTTGTCCCAAATACTTCTTCTTCTACCTTAACGTTTAGCATGATAAACCTGCCAGAAGGGACTGAAAAACCTATTCATTGTGTGGCCTGTCGAATGAATGAATTACATTTGCTCCCAAATTCTGAAAGATGCTTTAAACCAAGCACAAGTGAAGGCAGAATATCTCTCACTAGGTTGCCAGGCAGCAGAAAACTTGCGTTTTATGTGTTCAACCTAGTGTGGCAACTGACTTTCAAAGAATTCCATCAGAGAAGTCACCTCACCCTGCCTTGTGAATTAGTATATTGTTTTTCCCTGACTGCTTGCTTCCAACTTCTCCTTCTGGCTATTTGACAGATACTCTGGTAATCTGGAGCGATTGCTGCAGTTGCCCACCTACTGCTTCTTGTATGGTTTAACAACACTATGTGATTATTATTCACAGCATCATTAATTAATTAATAAGACATTTGGTGATGATATTAAGGAAGTTGGAAACATTTCAGTTTCGATTGACACTGCTCAAGACATTGGCATAACTGATGTTTGCTCAGACATAGAAGAGTATGGCAGGGAATCTGGGCGAGAATAATAGATAGCTAATTTGGACCCAACTAATTAGAATAGCACCATAATTTGGATATGGAACAAGCTACTATTTACCTTTCTGTGGGTATAAAATGTTTCTGAAGCAAAGCCACAAAGCAGTGATTCTCAGCAGGCATAAGGAGCTGCAGCAGAGTCTGATATTCAGAGACTTGGCAGGTTTGAAAAAGTACGTTCACTATACCTATCTCTTACATAAGTCAGAAAGTAAAGCTGGACAAAACTTGTTGACTAGTGGAGAGGGAATATATAGAACATACAGTGAGAAACCATTGTAGGAGGTATGCAGAGTGAGAACAAAGAGTCAAGAAATACTCTAAAAGTATACATTTAATATACAGAAGAATGCTATTCATAAAAACAAACTCCTTCTCTGATGGAATTCTACTCCCAAGAATGATAGCACCATATATTTCATATTTTTGGGCTGGAGAGATGTTTCAGTGGTTAAGAGCACAACTGTTTGCTCTTCCAGAGGTCCCGAGTTCAATTCCTAGCAACCACATGGTGGCTCACAATCATCTGTAATGAGATCCGATGCCCTCTTCTGGTGTGTCTGAAGACAGTGACAGTGTACTCACATATATAAAATAAATCTTTTTAAAAAAAAGTTCTGGTTACCATGGTCTTTAATACCTGATATAGCACAATTTTCTATCCCATTTTTTAGTTACAGATAGTGCAATGGTGAAGCTGACAGAGTTCTCCTGAGATGGTTATGTGTTTGTATTACTATGCTCTTTTTAAGCCAACCGAAGTTTTGTGGAGTGCAACACGTTGAAGAAGCCCTGGGAGTTCATTTCTTCTTTTCAAAGGTTTCTCAAATATTAAGTTCCAGGTACTATTGTCACATAAAAAAAAAAAAAACATTCTAAAGACTAGTGGCACAAAAATTCTCCATTACATGCTCATAGCTTCTGTAGGTCAGAGGTTTGGACACAATGTCCTTAGTATTGCTCGTGATTATCTGTATGAGGGATAGCTATTATGGTTTGAATGTGAATTACCTCCCACAGTTTCACATGCTACTACATTGACTCTACAAATGGTAGAGCTGCTCACGGAGGTTGTAGAACTCTTGTGGTTGAGCCTTTGGGATAATAAGCAGAGTAAGAGGTGATCAGAGTGTTCAGGTATTTGATAGTAATAGCCTGGGTAAGGGGCTTACAGCTCTAGCTATTTCCTAAGAATCTGTGAGACATCCATGATCTTTCTTCCAGAATGAAGCTACCATGCCTTCTCTTTTTTCTTGTCTCTGAGCCAAAATAAATCAGTCTACAGTTGTTTTGATCAGGTATTTGGTTACAGTGACAAGAAGAGATACAAATCCAGGACATCAGCTGGGATATTTCATGGGCTACTCAAATAATTCGAGCAGAAATAATGTAGAGACATCTTATCAGGTGTTTCTGGCTCCTAAAGCAGGTTATTGTCGAGGCTGCCAATGGAACTCATGGCTAGACAACCAACATATATCCATGGGACCACTCAGTGTAGGACAGTTTCATTTCTTCACAATAATAGTTGTGTTCAGAGAAGGAGTATGTCAGTAGAAAGTAGAAAGCACTTATAAACACAGCTAGATCCAAGTGGATCGAACATCCCCTAATATTTTGATGGGAAGGATGCCAACATCTTATGCAGTAGCAGATTTTGGGAAGCATTTTTGTTTACATCTTTGGAGAATAAAGGATATTTTCAATGACCAGTTCAAGAAATAATTGTGACATAAAAGTCTTATGTAACAACCTCTATTCCCATCCCCATCCCACAAAAAGTAACAGCCTAGGCAGAAAGCCATCAAAGAGAAAATTAAAACTTTTTTGATAAGGATGGTAAAGTGTAGCTCTCCATAATCGTTGGCTTCTAGCAGGGGTACAGGAAGAAAAGGACTCAGTTTTCTTTAAGGTGCTGGCCACCAAGTGTTTGATCATGCTTTAATGAGTATACAAGTAGTACAACATGACTTCTATTCTTCTTCTTTTTCTTCTTTTTTCTTCTTCTTTTCTTCTTCTCTTCTTCTTCTTCTTCTTCTTCTTCTTCTTCTTCTTCTTCTTCTTCTTCTTCTTCTTCTTCTTCTTCTTTCTTTCTCCTCCTCCTCCTCCTCCTCCTCCTCCTCCCCTCCAGGAAGAATACATTGGTAAGAGGCAAACCTGGGAGGACTGAGAAGTAAATTTCAACGGGCTTCATGATGTGAAATTCCCAAATAATAAATACAAAAGAAAGAAAAATGAAGAAATAATTATTGCTGACTTGATAAAGGCAATTTTGATTTTAAAAATATAATCATGTAGTGGTTGAAGGTAATGACACAGTTGGTAAAGACATGGTCACCAACATTAGAACTTGGGTTTGGATCCCTAATACTTATTTAAAATGTTGGCATGGTAATGCACATCTGTAATCCTAGCATTACGGTTGTAGAGAGAGGAGAACATGTATGGTATGATCACCATTGTCCAGACAACTGGTAAGCTCCAGGTAGGGCAAAGGACAAGTAACTTCTGGCCTCCCCACTCTTGCAAATGCATTTGCACATAACTACCCATTCAGCACATGAATATGTGTATAACACACACATAGACACACACACATACCAAGTGTATGTAAGTATAGTGATGGGAAAACCAATAGCTTTGTTACAGATAAAATCACATAAAGAATACTAGAAATTCTCCAATAACAATAATAACTGCCTACTACCTGAATTCTCAAGGTCTAAATGGTGATTTTTATGAAATACTTTGAACTTTATGGGTTAGTGAAGTATGAGATCCCTTAGGCATCAAATGGAATAGCAATAAATCATTTCTTAATTGTCTTTCCAGGGAAAAGGTGAGCCCGAGATTGATAACCTTTTCTCGATTACTTGTCGGCATAACCTGAGACAAATTAGTTAACTATTCTTTCCCCCTTTCACTTTGTCTACAACTGGAGGCACAAAAATAGTAACTCTCCACTAAAGTTTTTGAAAACTAAAATAATAGGTATGGATGTGAATTAATTTATATAGTACAATAACTAAGATACAGTAAGTATTAAATAAATTTGACCTCTTATTATTTATAAGAGTAGCTCAAGAAACTAAATCTTTTTTTTTTAAACTGAGCTATTAGTAATTATTAGGCCAAATGAAAGAATTTGGAGACATGACATATTGGGGTTTATTTCATTCAAGAGACTTTCTGGAAGAAAATATTTAACAGTATTTTTATGTAATAGTGCTATGTGTAGTGGCAACAAGCTAAGGTTTCCCCAATTTGTACTGAGAATCTTCAAATGAGCCTCTTAATATTATTTGTATTTGTTTTTTACTGTTGCATTTTTCAATAAAATGCAAATATGGGTGGCATCTGGCTTCAAAGAGGGAAGGAGTGAAACCCAGAAAGCTACAAGGTATCTCTTGGATTTATATTTGACTTCATTCCCTGGAGCCCTTTCTGAGACTACAAAAGGCAAAAGGAAGACACCTCTCGCTTGCTTGCTCATGCTCTATCAAAGCTATTGTTCTTTTTTTTCCCTCTTTATGTTTACATTGTGCAAAAAGGAGTTATTTGACTGCTGATGAAAAATATTATTTGAAAAATATTGAATGTCAGTAGAAATCATTAGGTTGTGTCAACACAGAGACTCCGGAAGGATGTCTATAGGTCTATAGACTCCCGAATATCATGTTCTCTCCTTTTTTTTTTTTTTTTTTTTATAGTTTTACGTCTCATTTCTTAGAACCATTTGTAAAGTAAGACAGACAGGAAGCCAGAGTTTTAGATTAATAATAGCATCACTGAGTATTAGGACAAATGCTTATTAGATGGGAAAACTTGAGTCCCAAAATATAAAAAACAGAGCAAGTATAATGATCCACTCTCTCTTTGTTTAGCTGAAAAAATCCATTGATATAAATGTATTTCTAGACATTACCCTAAACATAAACTTCAGCTATATTTACAGGTAATTTACAAGTACTTTTGTTGTTATGTATATACACATATACATATATACATATGTGTGTGTGTCTGGGTGGGTATGTCTGTGTGTGTGTTTATTGATGATTACTAATGTAAGTTGAATTATGACATAAACCAGTAGGTTTTATTTTTGTGTTCCTGTTTCCTGGTATAGTAAACAGAGTACACAAGTGGGCATACACAACAGTACCAGTAATACCTGACTATAGCAGAGGTTGGATGGCTATTCTCTTCAAATAATTCAGATTTGTTAAATAGAATGAAAATAGCCTTTAGGCCAATGATTTTCTGGGTTTTTTGGGCAGGTGTTAGCAATGTTAAATTTAAGCTTGACATTGTAATTCTTTATATAATTCTAGGATCTTGTGTAAATTCTCAGTCATATTAGAGTTTTACACTTGAAGACTAATTAAGTAAAAGAGAATACAACCCTTTCTTAACTTATTTTGGAAAAGTACTATGCTTAGATACAGATTTTTTTCAGTAGATGTATAAATTAACATTAAAACCCTACCCAGTATTTTTTTTTGAGACAGGGTTTCTCTGTGTAGCCCTGGCTGTCCTGGAACTCACTCTGTAGACCAGGCTGGCCTCGAACTCAGAAATCCTACCTCAGCCTCCCAAGTGCTGGGATTAAAGGCGTGCGCCACCACTGCCCGGCCCTACCTAGTATTAATAACTATCCAAAGTATGACTGGATCATGGATGTGACAGATGAACTATCACAGCAGCCTGATAAAACAGAGTCAGTGCCACATTGCACAGGAAAAAAATGTTTATGAACTTTTATTTCCTCCTGAATATTTTTATAGACATATACTTTTAAAGAAGTACTGTGCCTAGCTGGAAATTTTTTTAATGTAACTTATTTCCTTTGCTTCATGTAAAAACAGAAATGGAGCCGTCTGATCAAGTATGCTATTTCTGATGTTCTTGAGAGTCACGTATCTTGAAAGCAGCCAGAAAAGAAAAAAAAAATCGCACATACGCCTACTTAGATATACTCATTCTCCTTTTTATCATGTTCATAGCTATTTCTATTGTCTGTGTGCAAAGAAGCTAACTGCAATGAGGTTCGTGTTTTAAAACAGAATGAATCTAAGAGCTGGCATTGTTACAACTGCTGGTAGCAGAAACAATGACACTCAAAGTATTTTGGCTTTGGAAGTCGTCCTTGTACATTAAGTAACATGTCCCTGAGAGAATCAAATCACAATATGTCATTGCAATCCTTTGTTTTACTAAATCACCTTAGTGGAAAAAAAAAAGAATAAAACAATTCAACTCTTTGAGGAGAAAAAAGATGTAGAAATTACAAGAACAATCTATTTCTAAACCACTGCTTTAATGGCGAAGTGAAACCTGTGTATACACTCTTCTCCATACAGCATCTTATCATTGCTTTTACAACACATCCTAGTACTGCCTCATTAAAAGATATATAGACTTAAAACGGTCTTTCTTCTATATTGGCCTCTAATTTCTAGTGGGAATTTCAAAAAGAAAGAGACTAGAGTATTCATATTTACTGTTTTGAGACACAGAGCCTTGTACTTAGCATGTGTTCAGAAAAATGGCAAATGGATGGATAATGCATGTCTTTAGTGAAGTAATCCAAATATAATTTCAATTTACCTGTTTCCTCTTGTTCATACTTTCTACTTCTATGTGGTCATGGTGATTAAAAAGCAGACACTTTCAAAGTTCTGGCAAACATTATTATAGATGTGGAAAGGATTGAATTTACCTAAAATATCATTACATGTATTGGAATGCCATTGTAGTAATATTGCGTGTCCTGACTTGAGAAATCTGCACTGAAAATGCTACATAAGAAGGGGAACCAACAAAGTAGGTTGTATATTGGCGTTACTTTTCTTGTGTTTGCCAGGGCGAGGTTGGGGGAAGGTGCTGGCTATTGAACCCAGAGCTTTCTGCATTCTGTGTCAGCGCTGTACCCGTAAGGCATATCTTCACTCATTGCTTTATATTTTATTTTGAAGCAAATCTTTCTAAGTTGTTTAAACTTGACTTGAATTCATTCATAATCCAGTCTTTGAAGTCAGTTTCTCCTGTTCTAGCTTTTTGAATAGTTAAGATACATGCCTGTTCCACCAGATCCAATATAACTCTCCTCAATAACATAACACTTAAAATTATTGATGAATTATACTTCCTTCTATCACAATTATAATTTTATTGTAGGTGAAACACTGACACACACACACACACACACACACACGTTCCTCAATGAAACTCTTTCATATTTTTGTGTCTCTAAAATTATCTTAATTGTTTTTCCTGACCTCTTTTCAAGCCTTCCGTCTTAAAACTAAGTAGGATGCCAGGTAGATCTAGCAAGAGACAGAGGAGAAGTGGGACAAGTTGAATAATTAATCAAACTAGTAATTAATCATACCACCTAGGGCACTGATTCTAAATTTGGCTAAAGAGTAAAATCACTGGCAAGAAGGAAATGAGGAAGAGAGAGAGAGAGAGAGAGAGAGAGAGAGAGAGAGAGAGAGAGAGAAAATAAGATGTAGACAAATGTATTGATAACTGGTTAAATATGAGACCCACCAGATAGGAACTGACACTAGCAGTCTTTACAATAATTCTGTGCCCCTAGTAACTTTTATCATTGGACAAGCTGGGAAGAATAGTTAATGTAGGATAGGGTTAGGGGGCAGTTACAGTTACAGGAAACTGGTCAGGAGTCATGAAGATTAGAGAATCCACAGCATAAATCATCACGCAAGACAGGTGTGCAGTACTGAGAAGCCAACAACAGTTAGACATGATTTCCCAGCAGGTTCCCCCAACACAGCTACAGGAATGTAGTATCAGGGACTGTGAGATTTAGACAGTTCAAAGAATTCCTTCTTAAAATTCACTAAGCTATGACATATCCTGTAAAGTGTGTAATATAAGTCCATCTTGATCAAGAGAGTAACCATTTCAAGTAGTAGTTCAGAATATTCTCTCTTTTGAATACCCAAGCAATGTTTACTTTAATATATTCAAACTCTTTTCAAAGTTAATGGGATCCATGGTGATGTTTTTCTTTTTCATTTCATCGACATATGATTTATGTTCTTTCTAGACTCATCTTATTTGGAGAATGACAATTGAAAATATTTTCAAAGAGCTAACTTTGCCTCTGTTACTTTTATCTATTATGCATATATTGTCTACATTACAGATTTATGCTTTTATATGTGTATTATTTTCTCTATTTCTACTTTGTGAAAGTTTAAAATTCCAGTCTTGTCTGGATTTAATCAAAGGTCCCAGACTTTTAATTCTCCTTCATTTCGAATACATTTAATAAAAGCTGTAAATTTCTTGTGTGCCTGTTTTTACATGCATTACACATGGATTGATAAATAAAATTTATATTATAATTCAATGTAAAACATTTTGAGATTCTATCATGGTTCCTTCAAGAAGTCATGGTTTATTTCGAAGTGTATTGTTTACTTAAGAAACACTGGAAAAGTCCAGATGAGTTTCTGCTACTGAGTTTGACAAAATGACACATCATGTAAAAAATTTACATTGCATGGTATTTCTCAACAAACTTTTTTCAATTCATCAGCACTGGTATAGTCAGAAGAACATAGTTTATTTTCCAAAAGTATCTGTATGTTACTGATAATAATATGTATTCTGTAGTGTAGAAGAATGTTAATCAAGCAATATGGCTGCTCTGGCAAGGGATTATATCTAAAGCCCTTCTAGGTCTTTATGATTTGGCCAGAATGCAGACATGTCATGGATTTCACTATAATCTGGCTAGAATAGAGACATATCCTTAGTATATACCTTAGTATGCAATGGAGGCAATGCTAGTTTGTAGAAGGAAGTAGTCATGTTTGAAAGTGACAGCTAGTTGAGGGGAAGACAATGTGATGAATCAGAGAAAGATTTGATAGAATGAGAGAAACAGTGGTGTGATGGATGGGTGGTGTGTGATTTGTGGTGTGTATGGCTATCTTACTGGGACAGTTTTAAAGAGATATGTTCCAGAGAGAAGAAGATAGACCCAGGTGAAGATGGGGAAACCAAAGAATGAGAATGATTCAGAAGATTAGAACATATTGCCAAAGATAGTATGAGGCCAAGTAGAGTGATTCTGTTAGGATCCCAGAGAAACTAGATTGAATCAGTCAATTTGGAAGATTGGACACAAGTCAGAAGCTTCCATGCATAGGCCTAGGGATAGTTAGGATAGAGAAAGAAATATTCTTGGCTCAGCCCAAGACCTGCATGTGCACATCTTAGGTATGGCCTTCATCTCATCTCTTTATCTGAGGAAATAAGAGTAACATTTACACTATAATTGATGGATAGAGTAATTATATAAAAATCTATCTAATCACCTTCTATATGTGACTCCTGCCTTCATGGATTTTGCCAACTATAGGCCAATAATATTACCAAAATATTTATCACTATCACACACACTTGCATACACACAGAGAGAGCTGAGAAAACAACTTACAAGCAGAAGAGTGTATTTTGACTCATGGATTCCAACACTTTAGTTCATAGTTGGCAGATATATGGGTGTGGATCAGAAGGAGGCAAAGCACCAGGGACTGGATTATGTGATATAGCAGAGCTGCTCAACCTGCAGTGAGCAGGAAGCAGGCCATAAAGAAACACAGTATAGGGCTATGGTAAGGTATTTTATTTCCAGGACACACATTCAGTGACCTACTTCAGCCCCCACCTTATGATTTCCTTTCCTTCCTAAATTATCATCATATTTTAAGCCCATTCAGAGAGTAATACATTGATGAGGACAGACAACTTGGATCCAATCACTTCTGAAAGTCCATCAAGTAGTTACCAAGGCTTTAACGAATTCACAGCATAACATGACCATACTGACCAGACATAGATATCCCGTTATTCACATAATAATACAAGTTAACAAGTACTAAAAATAAATTTATACTTCATTAGTTATTCCATGTAGTATAGTGATTATTTAAAACATAGGAGCAGAAAAGTTGATGTTGTCTGTAATTGCTGTGCTATTGTAGATGAAAGACTTGGTCACTGGGGCACATTGTAAGAGAGGGAAACAACCAAAACCACCAAGTGGCAACTAAATTCATTTCATGTTCAAGTTTCGTGAGCCATTATAGATTTTTAAACTGTTTTAAATGTTATTAAGAAAGAGATTAATAATCAACAAATTTTCAGATTTTCTTTTATATCAGTTCTTAATATTATAGTTTCATATATGTTTATACCCTTTAGTTTATGTCTGTTTTAAAATAACTGAACTACTTATTTTGTATCAAGAGTGTTTAAAAATCCCTAGTGACTTTCAGTACATTGTTATCAATTATATTTATCATGGGTTATAGATATTGTCATAATTCCACTCAGAAAGTTTATCATTGGATCTGTTATTAAACTATCTTTATCACTTTTCCTCCGTAATTCTTTTGTCTTTGAATTATTTCTTCCTTTATATGTACTACAAAAAATATGATAGAAATTTCATATTAAAGTGTTTATAGTAGTGCATTTTCCTTATCATAATTTTATTAGGACTCTCTAATGTTATTAGACTAATGAGATAATTTGTATACTGTGGAGGTTTAGATTTTTTAAAATCTATTTTTAATATGGGTTCTTAAATGCTTTAACTTCTCTTCTAGCCCACCACCCACCAGAGGCAGTAAAAATGAAAGTTAATAAAGCAAAAGAGAATATGGACCTGTTTAGAAATAGTTCTTTGGAGCATATCAAATCTAGGTTGTCAGGATATCAGAAGTTTAGTTTGTGTAAATCAGCAATGGCAGCTAGATCCATTTGCAAACACCATTCACGAATCAGCAATAGCAGGTCAAACTAGAATAAACTGCGAAGCTCTGCCAACCAGCCCAAGTTCTTGGAAGTGGAAAGTAGCTGCCAGGACACCACCAGACATTCTTTGGTGGCATTTCTCTCTATGAAGTGATGACAAACAATGACCTGCAAAGAATGGTAAGGAGAACCAGAACCGTGGTGCATTGCCAGCAAAGAACAGCATCAGCAAAGCTCAGTGATGATCAGCAAAGAATGGTAAGGTGAACCAACACCATATAGCTGCATCCACTGACTGTTGGGTTATATTTATATCCTTTCTAAACATCACCTGTTCTCTCAAGCATCCACTCTAGCAAAATATCACATGCCCCTTTTCAGGCTTCTTCCAGAAAAAATACCATGTGTCTGTTCTCAGCAAAAAATCCTTCCACATGTCTGCTTCAGCATAAGCATCCTCTCCTAAGAGATTTTCAAGAAAAATATTGCATGACACAAGTGAGTCTTGAAAGAAACCAGAAATTTCCTCTTCAACACTGGGGTATATTAGTTACCAGTATATACAATCATTCATATATTGGCGAGACTATGAATGACAGAGTTTATTTACTAAAAGATTTTCTGAATTGATAGAAATAAGATTACATTTCCTTAGTTGGTCTTTTTATATGGTAACTTATGTCAAATACAACCATTCCTGTATTTTTATATAAAACAGACATTTAATCTGTATAATTTTCTTAGTGTATTGTTACAGTCTGTAGGCTAATATTATACTTGATGGTTTTGGCTTTGTTTTGGATGAGCTATGAGTTAAGACTACTGCCAGGCTATTTGTAATCTATTACTTGTAGCTGGTCTGTTTCTTCATGTAAATGTGATAATGTGAATGTGCATTTGTAGAGCTATATGTGTTTGTTTGTGTGTGTCCAGGCTCATGCACTCTTGTGTGTGAAAGACAAACATTGATGTAGGGTATCTTTCTGGATAGTTCTCCTCTTTACTATTTTAGACAAGGTTACTGACCAAACCTGAATCTTGCCAATTTACCAATTTAGCTAGACTGGCTAACCAGCAATCCAATTTCCCACTGAGATCATAAGCATGTGTGGCCACATTCAGCATTTACACAGATGGAATGGTAAGGAACTGAATTCAGGTCCTCATGCTTGTGCAGAAAGCAATTGCAAGGTGAGACTGTGTACTCAGCAGATGTCTATTGAAAGAGACCAGTAGAACCTAGTTCAGGCCATCCAGACTAGAGAGAAAACCAAAGACTCATAAGCTGAATCCATAGCTGTTTTGCATCCCTTAGGTTTGTTGGTAAAAGCCAACTATTCCATTTCATGTCTTCCATTTCTTTTTATTATCGAACATCATTATTTTATTTCCTCTACTATCACATTTATTAATATTTTTATACTTATTCTACAATCCCAAATTTTATATTGAGTTTGTTGCAGAATCCTGGAAATTTGTTCTTTTCCAGCATGCTAAGCAATACCAGCATATTACAGAAGTTTGATTCTTACTATGATTGGAGTACAGAATGTTCCCCACAAGTACATGTTTTGTTTGAAGACTTAGCACTCAGGTAACTTTAGAACATGAGACCTAGCTGACAGATATACAGCTACTGTGGGAGCTGAGACTTAAGGTTCTAGGAAAGCTTCTGGCCTGAGCCCTCTGTTGCCTGACAGCTGCCATCATTTAACCACGGTAATCATTCTCACACTGCCACACTCAGAATCTATTTCCATTGTCATATTTTTGTGATATCATGGATTACCATTTCCTCTAAAATATGAGACACACAGAACCTTCCTCTCTTTATTGTTTCCATCAATATTCTGTCAAAACAATGAGAAAATGTTACTCCAAACACCATTTACAGTCTCTCACCTTTATTATTCTTGCTACTTTTGACATGATTTCTGTCATAACATTAGCAGTTTCTGATGGTATTTCATATAAGCAATTGGCAGATAACACTCAGGAGGCCTGTCTGCTTTAGTCTTATAAACCTTATAAGAACATAAGAACATGGATGCTATGTTTTAGACATTTTCCCTTTAACATGGTGATAGTGCCAGTGGACTAGCACTGAAAGCTTTAGACAGTGAGAATTTTTCCCTTGTGGTCAGGCCTGCCCTGTAACATGTAACAGGGACAGGATTGAATGGCAGAACACTACATCTATAGCCAAATTGACATACACTAAGACTGGACAAATCTAAAAATTTAAAGAACATCAACAATGAAAACCCAAATAAAAATGTTCTCTCTAAGAAGAGTGGGAGAAATACATTGAATGAATAGAAAACATATTAATAAATCAGATTTAATATTTATAAATCTTCAGTAGAAGGCTAGTGATTTAAGGACTAAAATCAAAATTTGGTTGTTTGACTTGAGATCATATCCATGTTATCAATATGTTTCACTTAACTGTGGTTTATTTAGATTTTTTAACTAAAGATTTTTATTACCTATAAATGGATGATAATCCTAAGGCCCAGATAATATTTTCTTTAAAGCAGAATTTGGAACTGGGGAGAACGCTCATTTTTTATAGTGCTCTTCATGAAAGAATGTTGATACTTATGGCAGTGGCATATACCTGTATCTCTGATGCCAAGCAAATGGGTAGATTGAGACAGATAGACAAAGTTTGTTGGACAACTTGTATAACAGCTTCAATGAACTCCAGATGCAATGAGATAGCTTGCCTCACAAAATAAGGTGGATATCAAAAGAGGGAGACATCCAATCTATCTCAGTTTTCCATAAACAGGGTAATAACAAATATGTACAATCACATTCTATATATAAATGTCTATTCATACATGAGTATGAACATATAACACAAACACACATAAACAAAATGATGCCAATTCTAAAATTAAAAAAATGAGGCACAAACTTGGAAATGTATTAAAGATTTATTTTTAGTTGATAGTGTGACTTCCCTAAAGTGTTATATTTGGATGAAAAGACCATCATGTAGTAACAGACAATCATTTTGCTTAACTGGAGTTTACAACAAAAAGTAGTCAAGGAGTATTCCCCTGATTCAACATATCAAAGTCTCATTCAAGTTAGAGGAAAAAAGATTCTCTAAGATTGAAATGTGCTAATTAACATAGTGCTCATTAATTACAGACTTCAAAAGGCTTCTACTTTCAAAGTTTAGCAGCACTGTGGATGACCTTAATATGCCTTAATATGCATGTCTGTTCCTCACCTTGCCACTGGGAAAAACAAATTTTAACTCTGATCTGCTAAAAGTATTAAATAAAGGATCATTTTAAATGGGTGCTTTCCTGGCCATATTTTCTTTTCCCCTTTGAGTGTGTGACAAGAAAACAACTGTCTCCAAAGATTTTTTGGGGGTCTGGTGGATTACTCGTCTCTGCGCATCTGGAGCTTTGCTGTTCTCACTGGTAAAGTCTTGGAGTGGGGATGGGCCATGGAAAGAAACAGTAGGGTGGGATTTACACTTGGAAGAACAGAAGATGACTTGATGAGAGATGGAGCATAAATGAAAGAAGAATGAGAGCACTTTTTAAAAGAGCCAAGCATCCTTTAATTACTGCAGTTTATTTACCTTCATAGATCGCCTGAAGGCTGTGTGAAGGACAATGACTGATTCAATATTCTACGTCTCACTTAGGAAAAAAAGCATACCCCAATTTCATTTGGTGCAATATGTAGGTGAATATTGCTTACTTGATTAATTTCTCTTGCATCTATCCAGGACAATAGCATATTCAGGACAATCCATTGGCATTGCCTGTGGATCTGGGAGGTTTTAATCACTGGGAAGTTTTGCTCCTCTTCCCTGTCTATTGCATTACGCATGAGCATGACAGTCAATTTTGAAATAACCAGCTAAGAGAAAGAGAATACATCGCATATATCTACAAAGCAGAAGCTTTTCCATTTCTCAATCCCAAAGAGTTCTGCCATTACAACTGCTTTATGAGAAACAGGTTCTTAGACTAACACTGACTCTCATGTAGCTGAGTTCATGCCTACATATCACTGTAAACATTTTAACAGTATAGACGATCAAAAATTTTGACAATGAGTTTAAGTAATTTGCCCACAATTACACAAAATAATTATGAAGACAAGACTGAAGAAAAGGCATTCCTGGGTTTACTTCAATGAAAGACTTGCAGGGAAAGAGGGAAATATGGGGAATATCTCTAAGGATTGTGTCAGATACATATAGTGGGATTATGAGTAAAACAAATTACACAATTTGCTTTTCCTGATATACAATAGCAAAGTTTTAGATGGCTTTTATTTGCTTCTTGGATCTTAAACTATGGTTCATATTTTTAATCATATAAACATGCAAAGTACTCAGGGATGACAGGCTCCATTTAAATATTGAATGAATGCCACTTGTTATAATAGATATAATAATCATAACCAGAATCAAACATGTCAGGTTTCTAGGAGAAAAGCAATCAACTGTTTAACTTTGGGGTATCTCCTCTACACTAAGTATCATTATATAGGCATAATTATAGTGTCATATTAGAAGATATAAAAGCTAATCCATCAATGAATGACTTAGAAAATAGTAAGTGCCCATATGTTGCAAATATTTGTGGATAATGGCTCAGTGAGAAAGATGGATTGTCTCCTCTAAGAAGCTTAGAACCAAGAAGAAAAGAGCATATGTTATATTTTAGAATGCTACAAACATATAGAATGTAATACTTTGGTATAGATTATCATATTCTCCTTAAGTTATTATGAGAATGATGAGAATGAAGGTTCATAGGGTCCATGGTGAAAGCATAGAAAATTAGTGTTTATGCTCAGTATCAATATGGGCACCCATGAAGAAGGAGTTATCTTTCTGATAGAGGTTAAAAAATAAATTAGGCACACACAGAAGAGTAGGGATGAGGTTAAACAACATTGGAGCGCAAACAAGCAAGGGATATGGTACTTAACAAGCACCTCAGAAATCTTTCCCAAATATACCAAAAACGTCTCAAAAAAAATATATATATTTATACTCTTCTTTTAGAACACTGCTAGGATTTTTATGGCCTTAAAAAATGTAAGCACATTAATTTTTTAAATAAAACTAAACTGGCCTATTTGAATAATGTGTAATGTTTTGGCAACTTGGAGGTAAGCTATATCACCAACAATAGACAAACAAATGTACATAGACAAGTTTAAAAACAGTTGAATTCTGTGTAATATGGAAGCTATTTTGGAGCCCATTTTAATGTTGAGAAGGTTTAGTATACAGAATTTTAACAATTTCTTAAAAATAACCAAGGAACTGCAGGAAGAAATAAGAGATATATAGTTAATGCGCTTGAGATGATCAGATCTGCGGTTAAGACAAGAGTCGGAATCATATAAAAATAAAAAGCGATAAAGAAAGAACTTGCAGAAGAAATTCACAGGCTCTGATGAGTGGAAAGGAAGTGAAACTTGTCCCTGCCATGGTGCTGCCCACCTCTCATGTCATCATACAAGGTAGAGATGAGGGTCCCCTGAATTCTAGACTGCCCGCCAGGCTGCATAACAAGGCGTCATTGTAATGAAAGAATATTTAGGAAATATAATGCAAAGAGAAAAGGCAACGAGAGAAGTGCAGCTAGGGACACAAGAGAACTCTCCTTCCTATTTTGGTGTGTTCAGTGAATGCACTTTTGTAGAACATACACAAGATCTATTTGTCTCAAATTAGAGATAAAAATAATTTAGAAATAAGTAGTTTACAGGAGCAAGTTAACTTATAGCAGTGAATTCAAGTGAAACAGATAGGAAATGAAACAGGAAGTGAAAAAAAGAGAGTGAAATAGGAGGAGGAAGGAGAAGAAGAAAGGAGATGGAGGAGGAGGGAAGAGAGGGAGGAAGAAGAGGAGAAGGAAGAGGAGGAGGAGGAGGAGGAGGAGGAGGAGGAGGAGGAGGAGGAGGAGGAGGAGGAGGAGGAGGAGGAGGAGGAGAAGGAGAAGGAGAAGGAGAAGGAGAAGGAGAAGGAGAAGAAGGAGAAGACGAAGACAAAGACGATGACAACTACGACAAAAGAAGAGTCCCTTAAAAATGAACTCCAAGAGAAGGCTGCGAGAGAGGAGAGCTTCTAAAATGTCAGAAATAAATTACTACTTCCCTTGTTAAAAACAGGCCATGCATGAGTTAGAGTGAAGACGGCTGTTTCTTTGAGATGCTGCTTAAAAAGCATTAAGCATAATCATTTATGTTCTTGTGCCCCATATTTTTCTCATTATCTGTCATACGTGTGTACTTTTAAATTAGATTCATTTGATAGTGACCCAAATTTCCAGGGGAATTTTTCCTCTGCTTTTCTATAGGGCATTCAATACACATGAGGAAATAGCTTCAGCATAAGCCGTGGATGTATTTGCCGTCCGTCACATTTGTTCAGAAAAGCAAACACAAACACAAGAACATACAGAAAGAAACTGCTTTTGTTCTACACATTTTTCAGAGTGATGCAAAGGGACTGTCAATAGGAGGAAGTAGGCGTGTTGTCCTCACACAGACTGTCAAGGTCATGATGAAGGAAAACAAAACTACTTCAGAGCCTGGCCCTGGCCCATCCCTCTCTCCCCAGGCTCCCCTGCTGGCCCTCTGGAAGGGAATTCTGAGACTGTTTCAGGTGCTAAAACTAAGGCTTTCATTTCTAAACCAAGCACAGAGGATTTCTCCTGCCTGGCAGTGAATGCTTAATTTCTGGACACATCTGTCTCTCTTTAGGAGTTAACTCTTAGAAGTAACCTTTGAGAGGATGAAAGGAAAGCATGAAACATTTTCATTTTCTTGAAGAATCTAGTTTCTCTCCTCTCAAGAGACAATTGCTCCTGGGAGCATCTGCTTCTTTTTAATCGAAAGCTACTAGTTTCATTTTAAATATATATAAAAGAGAAAACAAGGTAGCTTGTAAGCTGACATAAAACACTACCAGATTTTCTTTTAATTTGTGCCAATTACTTGACCAAAAGAATCTAAGGTTCCTGCCACCCTACCCCAATGCTGTTCATCCCCAACTCATTTCTAAGTCTAATTATGTTTGTCACTATGCTATAAAACACTTGGATTTTCTCATGTAAAACAGAACAAGATGAATCATTGCATACATAATCCTGTAATAAAGGATGCTTTCTCTAAATGATGCTTCTAAAATCAACCCCTTGTTTGAGAGTTTTACCTGCTTAAAATATTACTGATAATCATTGGAAAAAACTGATCTTCCTTAGGATTAGTGGATTTAAATCAAGCAACTTACTCAGTCATAGTACATTTGGATTCTCATTTACTGCTCCCGTCTTGCATACTTTTAAGTACTTTGAAAAGACTTGGTGTTGCAGAATTATGCTACCCAAGCAAAACAGCTGCCATCTTTGCTGATCACATGTGCCACCTGACAGAAGACTATCATAGGTGGGCCTGTAGGCTTTTGATATCCCTCAGAGAAGGAGTAGGTAGAAAAGGTTATTGAACCCTTGCCTCAGATTCCAGCTTTTTGTTCCAACAGAATATGTAATTTTCTATATAATTCTGCTCCAATTGAGTAGGCTGAGGTCTAAGGAGATTCTAGAGAATATAGGCCCAGGATGGGGTGGGTAATATAAGAGGTGCTCCATATATTTGGCTATGGGGAAGCCATCATTCATGTTTAATAAAGACTTTCAAATGTGTTTGTTTTCAAGTAACTCATACACCTGACGATAAACACTTTATCCAAGCTCTGTCAGAAGACCCAGTAAACTCAATAGTTTCCCTGGGTGAATGTTGCTAGGTTTGTACTTTGGTTTGTTGCATGTACCTTATAGTACCTTGTGGTAGACCTTGTTTATATTTTGTCTGGGAAGGAATTTAAGTACTTGGTAAACAGCCTGTATTTTGTCAAGGTCACATCCAGCATCCTATATATAGCTCTTCATGAATATCATGAAGTAAAGAAGAGATTGCTGATTTCTAATCTCTTACTAGGTAATGTTTCCTTGGGATAGATTAGCAGTCAGAGACATTTTTTTTTTCATTACATAACTAGGACCATTGTACTCAAGTTGTGTTTCTCATCACTAATATTGTTCCAACTGATCTCTGATGATACTTCTTCTGGAAGGCAAAGTGCTGTTGTTCTTTGTAAAAAAGACTCCAAAACTGAATAGGAACCATGTGATACCAACTTCCGCAAGAAGGGAGCTTTCTGGCTGTGATGCTAGCTAATGGGCTCAGGGGATGAATCTAATGAATGCGTATATTCAAAGATAATGAAAGTTGAAGGAGGAAAATATAAATGAACAAAGCTACAATGAGCCATCTTTTATGGTACTAGAATAAATGTATTGAGATGAAATCCTGTTTTGACACATATAAATGAAAGTAAGTATTATATAAGAGTATACACTGGAAGAACTTCCAGAGAGCTATTTGTTACCCCAGTAACAAAAGGCCAACTAATGTTCATAAATTGGTTTCTATTGGAACAAAATGCAGAATATAGAATAAATATAAAGTACTTGGTACACCACCTAGTGAGAGCCTAGTCTGAGAGTGATGAGAGTAAGCTAAAAGGATGTATAAGGAAGCTAAAGTTCTGCCCCTATATGAATAAGGGATACATTGAAAAAACCTATAATTATCACCAACACAACAAATAATAGCAATTATAATAAATTCACTAAATTGTTCTGCATTGTAGGAATCAGAAGTAAGCAAATGCATTTGGAGAGTATCTTAGGGTTGAAAACCAACTCACATAGGTAGAAGGAATTAGAAAATCTGAGTGTCAAGTTCCCCACTAAACATTAACTCAGAAAAGAATTGTCAATAACTGTTAAAACTTAGAGCAAGGAAACAAGGTACGAGGAGTGAGATTTTATTAAATTACAGAGCTTCCACTTCTCCAATAAATGTTTCTTGTGAATAGAGGAGGCAAAGTTACAAAGGTAAAGGGTGCCAGACACCATCTCAATCAACTGAGCAAAGTCAGTATTACCACTTATGGGGCAGCGCAATATCTCTGAGCCTCCCAATATGAGCGGCTGAAAATCCGAGTACCAATTTCATGCCATTCCATCCAAAATGCCTAACAGGGGTCATATGACACTGGAATCATGGGATAAATCCAAATGACAGTCATTCTTCAAAATGAAAAGATATCCTCACAGACATTTCAGTCAAAACAAAGTAAAGATTGTTTCAAATTGAAGAGGATTATAGAAGTTTGACCACTGAACCTAGGCTATGTCTAGGCCAAGACTCAATTCATAAAGGGCATTTCTAGGTAAACTGGTGAAATATAAATAAATATCTTCAGAAAATATTTTTGTATATTTCTAGAATTTTATTTTGAAAATGTGATATATTCTCTGTAAATTAAGCCATTAAATGATAATATAAAACCGTATCATTCCATTCATTAAAATTAGTAATAAATGGTGAACACAAAGGCCACCATAGTGTCTACTGCTATATTAGTTCTGCAGAGAGAAACCTTGCATAGTATGTGCACATCTACCAGAGTGCTGAGAGTGAATACCTGTTAATCTGCGTCAGGTATGTCTGTCTCAGGAACAGATGGGATTGCAGTGGGTGGAGCATGTTACTTCCAATGATTCTTTGTGTTTAGGAACAGACATTAATTCCTGTTCCACAAACATCCGTCTTTCCAGTCAAAGAAAGCATGGCATTGTACAGTGTATTACTGGCAGGAACAGAACTTTTCCAAAGAGACAAACCTCAGGGAATAAACCTCTAAATGTGGGAAGGCACCTTCATGTCTAAGCCTCACGATACTTATATGTGAGATGGATGGCAGAGAATGCCAAATCCTCATGGCTCTGCATGGCCATAAGGAAGACAGATTTGACCTGAGAGAAGAGTAGAAAGACCATCAAATCTTTCCCTAGTTTTAGGGAGCATGCAATACACAGAGGATGACCAGAAGTGCTGGCTTCTTACAACTGTAGTAAAGCAAAGTCAGAGAAAAAAAGGGAAGGGGGCTGTTATACTAAGTACTCATCACTTACCTTGCCAGTATTTATTGAATGACTCTTGCATCCTATACAATAGGCCAGAGGGATATGGCAGTAAACAGAATTTACAACAAAAACAAACATATGACTTCAATTTGTAAGGAGCAAAACAAGTCACACAAAAGTTCTGACCTGGAAGCTTCAGAATACGAATATTCACTCCCCATTCTTTTTATTTTTATTTATTTATTTCGTTTGAGACAGTACCTTACTTTGTAGCATAGGTTTGCCTGAAATTCATGGTAATCTACTCCATTAGTCTCTCCAAATGCTGAGATTACAGAGATGTTCCACTATGTACTTGGAACAAGCATTTCTGGGCACTGAGTACCACTACCTCCTCCAAGAGTCACTGACAGATATTACCTGTCATTTTATAAAGACATTTGGTATTATCACATTCAGCTCTTATAATATCCCACAAATGGGGTTCTGTCATTTTGATTTTTATTATGTAACCCAAGACTTGAAGAGATTTATGTCCCTCTTCTTGGTTTCATAGCTACAACAAGGCAGATTTCAGATGCTAAATTGCTTCTGTCTAACATAAAGCTGCCTCCCCTCTGAGCCTGTTCCATTAATTCTGCCAGAATGCAGAGCTATAGATGTGGAACCTATCATGCAGACAGCATCAGACAGGCTTCAGTTAACAGCAGGGCCCAATAGCTGAGTCATGACACACATTTTCAATGTAAGGACCCAGTAACATGCTTACTGTGTCTACTGACTGCTCAGCTGACATCAGGTACACATCAAATTCACTTACAGGTACCTTCAAATGGTGTGTCAGAAGGCAAGAATAAAAGATCTGAAGGGCTAGGGATGTACCTTAACTGGCAGGGTATAGTGTTTTATAACCTGTATAATCCCTGAGTTCATTTCCTAAACAAAAAACCACATGCAGTGGTACCATATGTAACCCCAACAATTCAAAAGAGGGGAAATAGGATTATAAAATCAGATATCCCCAACTATGTAGTGAATTAGAGGCAAGTTTGTGTTTCATGAGATCACACACACACACACACACACACACACACACACACACACACACGGGGCATAATGATACACTCTTTTAATTCCAGCAGTCAGGAGGTAAAAGCTCAAAGATCTCTTTGAATTCCAGTCCAGCATCGACTACACAGTGAGATCTTGTTTCAACAATGTAAAAAAGGGAAGAAATAAAGAAGAAAAGAGTTAGCCAGGAGTTTTGATATATGTCTTTAATCCCACCAATACAGATGCAGAGGCAGGCAGATATATGTGAGTTCGACATCTCAACATGGTCTCCCTAGGGAGTTCAGGCAAGCCTGGACTATATAGTGAAATAAAAACTTGTCTAAAAACAAACAAGCAATAAGTAAACAAAATAAATCTATTTTTATTTGAATAGTAGCTGATACCAATATATTTTCAGATGATATATCAAATATTATTTTTTAACAAATAATCAACTGTATGTGTAATCTTCAATCCAAGAGCTTCCATCCACTCTTCTTTTAAATACTAAGGTACATATACACAGCCACCACAGGAGCCCTTGAACTTTCCAGAAGGAAGACTCTTCTATAAAACCCGCACAGTGCATTCAGGAAAGCTGACTCTTAACACCTTCATGGAAAATGTCTCTACAGTCTATATTACAAATGGTCTGAACAATCAAGATACCAATACATTTTAATCCCTATTATTAAATTAGTGGTGGGAAAATGTTGTGTCTGTCACAAGACATGGAAGGCTTAACCTTTTAATGAGTACAAAGTATGATAGAACAGTGACTGGTAAAGCCTCATTCATACCAGGTAGATTCTTCTATGCAATTATTTCATAGTAAGACTTCCTATTACTAGTAAACAAAGAGTAGCCCAAGGCTGGAAGGATAAGGTACAAACAGGGACAATACCATTATTTTGGGTCTCTCTTTATCTTTAAGCAAAACTCCACTACAACACATGAGTCTCTCTTGGCTTCCCACCTACTCCCTTTATGTCAAAGAGCCATCCCATTTTATCTTCTAATGAACCAGAGTCCATATTTTTATAGAAAACTGAAAACCATTCAAATTGATGTGTGTAATAGCCACCAGTAAAAATTAAATTTCAAGAATTGTAGAAACAATCTATGAACTGTTTTGGGATTTCTTAAGGATGCCACAGCTCTATGTTCTAACTTTCATTTAAAATACATTCTCATGGTAAAAAATTTGGTTTGATCTTATCTAGCTATCAACCCAACAAATTATTTCTTGAGTCCCTAAATTCATTTTCCATTAGGAAAAAAGAAAAGAAAAGATATATAGCCTCCTTAATACAAGACAACAGGATTTCTGGAAATATTTTCAACTTAATAAATTTCAAAACAAATTTGAACTCTTCTGTTGTAAATGCTGATACATATTATAAGAGAGGCTTTGTGTGAGAGAATAAAAGAAGCCAGCAGTATGCCATGTCTCACTGCCTTAAGACTCCATAGTACAATTATAGTAGCAACACAATACTTTTCCATTGTGTAATAGCTTAGGCATGTATGTACTATGTGCTCTGTGGTCACTAAGTTCTCCAACTGTGCATTTCATCTGTCTATTTTTTGTCTATTCTGTCCTGATTTTTCTCAGTAGAAAGTTGAGATGAAGAGTTTGGGTACCTAGTCAGCATCAAAGAGTTAATTCCTATACCTCATAGTAGCTTTGGATACAAAGGCTAAATGACTCTTGAACAAACATTCACTAATGGAGTATTTCTCCAAAAGTCATATTCAGTAACTTATGGCAGTTGATGAAGAGGTTTTCCCATCTCAGTTTGCAGAGACCTGTGCTCCCAGAGCTAGGGATTGGTTTTGCTTAGTGCAAATGGGTATCCTGATCTCTGATGGCTTAGATCTTTCATTTTCATGTATTTCAGTAAGATGTGTGAAGATCTTTATATTTAGGGTCCTATTGCTGAACTCCATGAAAGACTGATTTGGTAGCATTTGCAAAGGCACCATGGCTATAATGTTTGGTGCATGAAAAGAATTGCTGAAAATGATGAGGGCAGTTAGAAAGGACAAAACAAAACACCATTGTAATAAGACAGTGCGCAGGTTTAGAATTGCAGTTCTGTCTCACTTCTTCATTCCTAAGGAAATGACTTCCATTTCACTTTAGAAAATGAAGCCATTAACACTGATTTTCAAGCTAAAGTTTAGGGAGATCTGAGCCCCAGGACCCCATCACTACTTTGGAAGCTAATTCTGCTTTCTTCTTAACTCTCAGACACTAGTTATTTCCCAGGGAACATGAAACATCTACCCTGTCATTTGTAATAATTTAGCATTACCTAAAATATTTGAAAAGAACTTTATGACCATTTTAGCTCATTACTTCTCAATAGCCCTGGGGTAAATCAGCCTTGAAGTCATCAGGTAGATATTATTAGAGCTATTAATACCAATAATAGCAATAAGTTTAATGTTATTGTCATTTTAGAAAATGGCCCGCACCCTGAGGAACTGAAAATAATGTCAATCAGTCTATAGATTTAAAAAAAAAAAATCATTGACTAGGGTATCATAAGAAGCTAGGGAATTTGGGGGTAGGGGAAAATTCAATTTAACAATGTAAGATCCATATCTGGATCCCTAACTATCTCATTCCAAAGTATATCACAGTTAGAAAGGAAAACTAGACATAAGTTATAACAACCTCATATCACAAGACAATTGTTGTATATATAGCAACAATACCAATTTTCTTAGTACAACAATCCAGTACCAAATGATGAGCCCTGAAAACATATAGACATACAACAGGTAACATTGTATGAACCAAATAGTTCATATTTAGAAATATGTATGCATATATACATGTAATAACAGTTAGTAAAAAAGGAGGCCATGCATTTGAATGGAGCAAGGAGGAGCATATGTGAAGACTTGGAGAGGGGGAGAGGTAAGGAGAAATGTTGTAATTAAATCATAATATAAAAAAATCTTAAAGAAGAAGACTTGTTTACAAGCTAAGTGACTATATTTAAACCCCTAGCCCTGGCAGACCGACCTCTGTACATATCCTTTCCTATTAGATTAGCCATTGTTTACCTCCTCCCTCTTCTGACTCTTGGACTCTGTAAATTATTTGCATTCAAACTTCCAAATATACTTTTCTATTTCCATGACCTTCTTCACCAGGTGACCATGTGTGACTTACTTCCCTATCTTAAGAAAACTGAGCTCCAGCATCGCCTTTGCCTTGTAGCTACCACTGGTCCCAGCAACCTGAAGAGCCTCCAACACAAGCCTGTGACTGTTGAATTTCTCTCCCACAGGACTTGCTTCTACATGAAAAGAAAAGATCTTTGTAGTTTCATTGTACTCACGAGGAGTGGGAGAGGGGTGGGAGGGGTCTAAGTTTATGCAATCGATAACATATCCAGATAGTCTGTATGATGTTTCCACATGTGGGTCTTACTGGTGTTGCTGTTTGGTGAGATTAATAGGTTTACCAGTCTACTGTTAAACAGCTGGAAGAAGTACATCCTTAAAATGATCTTGAGATTAAAAGATTTGCACCATTTCCAGTTTGTTCTCACTGTTTCAAGCTGGTGAATCAAGATGTGAGTTCTCAGCATACAGTGCCTGCTGCCCTTTCCCCCTCCCCTTCCTCATCATAATGGATTTTTTTTTAATCCCCTGAATGGATAAGCTAAAACGGATCCTTTCTTATATAAGTTTCCTTGGTCATGTTTTATCACAGTAACAGAAAAGTATCCAATACAGCCTCTGTCTCAATAAATGTGTGTTGAATATATAATTAAAATAAATATAGATACCTGTAAGTTCATGCTCATATATAATACCTTTATATAGTTTAACATTCATGTGTTGCATTTCTGTAACTTAAAACTGATTTGTACTGAACTATATCTACCTGAGATTTAACTTTTGCAGCCTCTCACATTACAGCAATGCATGCTCAGTAAGCACATAAAAGGAATGAAAGAAAAAAAAAACCTACCAAGAAAATAATATTAGCCCCAGAGCTGTGAAAGTTTATCATAGTTGAAAAGATATTCACAGGATCCCAAGAGTCACTTGTGAAGTACAAACTAATGGCCCCAGGCAAATGTGAATCCATAGAAGAGAGTTTATGTATTCAAAAGGAAATATCTAAGAATAGCAAGCTTAATAACTAAAAACTACTCCAACACAGTTTCTGAACATCATTTGTGAATCTTAACTCTAAACACTTAGCAGAAAATATTTGTCATGTAGCCAATTCTGATGTCCAAAACCTAACAACAAAAGAAAAAATTGAAAAACATAAGTAACCATTTGGTAGGGAGAGATTTTTTTTCTAATAACTGGCTCACATGTAAATAATTTGCAAGATTGCTGAATAATTTTGGCCATTACATCTGAATCTGTGAGAGAAAAAAACTGTTAATTTCAGATTTGGCCTCATGCCTTCTATCTTGTTAATACAACACCATCACAGATGATTTGCATTTAACTCTGATGTAGGGCTTTAGTTATTTACTTAGGTAGTTGAGTATGGCACAGTGTGAAATCATTTTGTTTAGAATTTAGCTGTATGAACCATTTATATACTACTGTATAATATCTCTATATCTCTTTTGTAGAATATACTCATTCAAATTCAAATGAGTGGAACTGCAATCATATGTAGGATTCGTTTGAGACACTGAACAATAACAGCGTAATTCTTTTAGCATTTAATCAAAATTTCTTTTCTTTTGAGAAAAACATATTTATCAATAGATGTTCCATACAGATAGACATATATAGGATAGTGCATTAGATACTTTTTTATTGCTGATGATAAAATACCACAAGTATTTTAGTTTACAGTCACAAGGATAATCTATAATGTTGGGGGTGTACAGCAGCAGGCAGCAGGAGGAGACAAATGAGAAATCACATTTTCAAGGGCATACACAAAGCAAAGAAGGGCACTAAAACTGGGTAACATTATAAACTTTCAAAGTGCACCCCTAGTGATGTTCTTCTCTCCAAAACACTCTACTTCCTAAACGTATCTTGACCTTAGCCAGCAGCATTAATAACTGTGACAAAGTATTCAAATACCTCAGCCTAGGATATAAGAGTGTCTTTTATTTGACAGGTGACCTTGCCATCTGAGAAGCTTACTACTGAATAAGCTCACCCTTCCTCACTCTTTCTAAACTCTTTCTGGTTAGTTCAACTCAGATGTTCTGGCTCAAACTCCTCTCCACATTGACTGATTGAATTTGGCTTTTCTCAGCTTCTGACTGAGTTGCTCTGCTTTGACTTCAAACTAACTCTACAATTTGTTCTAATCTGACTCCTTCTTATTCTCTGGCTTCTTATTCTGCTGGCTGCTGCTGACCAGCACTGAACTATATGAACTCACAAGTGAACTCAATTCACTGCCTTGCTTTGACTTCCAACTGACTGACTGATTCCAGTCTGTTCTAGTGAGACTTGGGCATATACTATCTCTGGCCCATTCTTTCAAATCTTAATATCCAGCCCTAAACCCATCAGAAGAAGACCAATACAAAACAAAATTAATGGTAACTTTTTAGTTCTTTTTGTTTGGTCACTATGTCACCTTCAAACATGGCTGCTTCCTTCTAAAACTAACCTTACCTTCATTGTTTGGTACTAAAAGTGTGTACTAAAGGCATGTCTGTATTCCAGGCAGAGGATTTAAACACTGTGGGATAAGAAAAAAAAATGAAAAAAAAAAGCATAAAAATGTTAAAAATTCCAACAAAGCTTTACGTGACAAAAACACAACGTAAGAAGTTACCATTGACTTTGTTTTGAATTGGTCTTTCACTGCTAGGTTTAGGACAGGGCCTTAAGAATGGTTTCTATATCCAGTGAGACTCTTTGGAGAAAACTAACCTGCTTTTGTTGGTGAGACAGGGTTTCTCTGTGTAGCCTTGATTGTCCTTGAACTCACTCTGTAGAACAAGTTGCCCTCCTACTCACAGAGATCTGCCTGCCTCTGCCTCTTAATGCTGGAGTTAAAGGCATGCGCCACCACCACCAAAGCAAAAATTAATCTGTATCTGTGAGTTGCTATTAATTGGAGATAGCTTCTCAGTCAAGGATGTTGGCTTGGGACACCTTTTCTCTCAGTGATGGGACCCCATCTTGTATTGGCCTGAGCAGTCCTCAGGCATACTTTGTCTCTGTGAGTTCAAATGTGCGACAATCCTGCTGTATTTAGAATATCTTGTTTCCTTGTTGTCTTACCATCTCCTGTTACTCTTTTTCTCCTTTGCCTCTTATACTCTTTCTGCCTCCTTATCTATATAGATCCATGAGTACTGAGATGACAGAAACATCTCATTTAGGATTGAGTGTTCCAAGGTCTCTCATAATCTGCACATTGTCCAGCTGTGGGTCTCCATATTTCTTCCCATCTACTGCAGGAAGAAGCTTCTGTGATGATGATTGAGCAAGACCCTGATCTATGAGTATAGTAGAATGTCGATAGGAATCATTTTGTTGCTGTGTTCCTTTAGCAAAATGGTAGTATTTTCCCATAGGTCCTTGCGTTATGGTTTCAGGTTCTTGGTCAGTGGTGTAAATGGGTTCATCTCATGGAGTGAGACTTAAACCCAATCAAATACTGGTTGGTTACTCCCAGGAGATTTATGCCACTCTTGTATCAGTGCATCTGGCATGGAAATCAGCCTTGCACATTGAAGGGTGTTACAGGATATTTGATCATACTGTGAACACCCTAGATTGTGTTTTATCCTGAAAACACAACAAAATGAAACATTTCTAGCTCAGCCTTAGTACATGCCTTTAATCCCTCTTACTGGAATACAGACACACCAGTAGTACATGTCTTTCATCCCATACAATGAAGGTACCATTGTTTTGTAGAAGGGAGAACCCATGTTTAAAACTGATATCCAATTGAATGGCAGACAAAGTGACGAATCAGCAAAAGACTTGATAGAACTGGATAGAATAGAATAGGGGAAAAAAACCCTACTTAACAGAGAGCCAAATAGAGAGATAAAACAAGAGAGAGACAGTTTTACTGGGAGAATTTTACAGAGACATAGTGCAGAGAGACAGAATGAG
The DNA here is from genome assembly GCA_021653895.1 of Mastomys natalensis. Lineage (NCBI taxonomy): Eukaryota > Metazoa > Chordata > Mammalia > Rodentia > Muridae > Mastomys > Mastomys natalensis. The sequence continues at coordinate 445,338 of JAJTUV010001922.1, forward strand.
CCAGAGAATAAGAAAGAGAATGAAAGGAGACAGAATATTAGAAAAGCTGTCTCACCAACAAATTTTGTATGAAGCCAAGCAAAGCAATTCAAGAGAGACAAGAGAGAAGCTAGAATGAACAAATCAGCTTGGAGAGGATTGAGTCAGAACAGTTAAGCTGAAACAGCCAGCAAGAGTTCAGAAAGCACAAGAAAGGGTAAACTTCCTCAGAAGTAAGTCTGAGAGGCAGAAAACACTCTAGGCCTAGACAAGATTGTATAGAGGCTAGAAGCTTTCAGTCCTAGGACCAGGTTACCAGATTGAGGCAATAAGCCTCAGAGATGACAATTATTCTGGAAAGTAAAAAAAAAAAAAAAAAACAAAAAAACCACTTTACAGAAAGGTATGGTGTTGGTGTTTACCTTTCTTGTTTGGTAGTGTACTGAGTATCTTCTAGTTACATTAACAGTAATCAGTAAAGCTATCAAGTCAAATTCTTCATATTTAGTGAGTTGTGTAAGTGTTGTCTTCAGTAATAGGGCTTTATAGCCAGTTTTTAGAGAGCAATCAACAGCCTTTAAAATAGTTTGGGTTCTTTGGGATCTTCCACGGGCCCCTTTGGCTAACAACTCCATTAGATGTAACCTTTTCTCAGAAATAGAGGTTTACTTTGACAAGTGATGTACAATTGAGGCATCTATCCTCTGCTATTTGGTGATTCCATTTGACCACCTTCACACACACACACACACACACACACACACACACACACACACACACATATTAGAAAACTTCTATTGATATTTCTTATTCAGTGCATGGAACATGTAAAATTGCTTTGATATATGTATATATGCATATCTATCTGTTTATCTGTCTATGTATATCTATCTGTCTGTCTATCTATCTGTCTATCTATCTATCATGATTATGACTTTCTATTCCTGTATAATTTTAAAATAAAATACAATTGTGTATATATACTGAAAGTGGAGTTCCTTCCTGTCATAGTTGATTAGCATTTTATGAAGAATATACTAGGTAAAATAAAATTCTTCCATTAAGGAAGGGAAAACATATGAAAACATATAATTTCTCTGAGCAATATTGTTTTGATTTGAATAGATCTGTAATTCAAACTCTAAGCTGCCACTGCTTTAGAAAAGATATGGTGAAAACATGGTAATTGTATAATTAACTAGTATCCCTTTTCTGCTTATACTAAAGAAGCATTATGAATAATCACCGTTCTCTTTCCTAAAGAGAGAACTAGAGATCCAGCCATCTTTTATTTTATAAATAAGCAGGTGTTACTAAGGAAAGTTGATGACAAGTTTATCTACTAAGCACAAACTAGTTCTTAGACTTCTGAGAAAATACAATAATACTGTTGTTCATTAATTCATAGGACATAAAGAATTCCTTGTTTAGTATGGACATAATATTTTTATTTGAATTTAAACTGTTTTTATTTTATTCAACATACTTTATTTACTATAAGCTGATTTTACAACATGCATATTTCCTATTCTACCCACCTGTTTTTGGAACCCCAAAAAATCTCATGATAGGGTTATTTCTATTATCCAATAATAAAGAGGTCTAATGCATGGAAAATAAATTTAAAAATTCACAGTGCTAAAAGAATGTAACAAGAGCTGTGGAAAATGAATATTAGGATGTGTTACTTTGATTGAAAAGTCAGAATTATTTTCTCTAAAACGTATAGAATGAGACAAGAGTAAATGCCTATGGGTCATTCTCTGTGATTCTATTTCACAGCAAATCAATGACATTTATTCTTTATTAAATAAAAAAAGTTTAAGTTTTTTGGCTATAGGAACACAGAAAGTTAATTATAAAGAACAGATAAATTGAAAGAAAATAAAGAAAAATTTGAATACCATATTTCTCTAAATGTCTTAATTCATTTTCTGTATATCTAAAACACAGGTACATTTATTCATGCATATATGAATTCATTCCTATAGCCAATATTTGTATCAGGACTTTTGAGAAATGATTCCTACTGTAGTTCTGAGGAGAGGTTTGTTGAATTTGTATGTATCTAAGACAAGTATATAGAAAAAATGGAAAGTCAAAAAGAAAATTCCTTTTTTGTCTGGTAACTATGAAAGCTGAGAGAGAAAATCCAGAAACAACTATACAATGAGTTTTGCTGATTTGTGTGGGTGTGATAAAGACCACTGATGGTCCTGACTTGGTAATTTAGAGAAATAGAAATAATCCAAATCTATGGGACAGGTGTATGGACAGGAATCCAAATGAGGCTGGAGTTCTAGTCTGAATGTTAGGTTGAAAATATCAACCTAATGGGGGGGAACAATTCAAAGGGTACAGCAGAGGATATAATATCACCTGGGGTGGAGTTACAGGCAGATATAAGTTGCTGTAGATTCTAGGAATCAAATCCTCTCCTCTAGAAAAGTCACAAGTGTCCTAGCCATGGAGCCATCCCTCCAGCCTCTATTATTCTGTTACTTGGATTCCAATCTTTTCCAGATAACCTTCCCTCCCTAGTGTGTTGGTTTACTAGATGATCCCAATATTACATTACACATTTTAACCTCTTCAGATCATGTGTTGATATTTGACAAAAATACACATATTAGCCAGATCTGCTAAAGGGAAGGTCTACAATCTCATCATTTTATAGGTAAAGACAGGGAGAACAGTGGTTCAACATCATTCCTGGCTTCCTAGTTAGGTTTAGGCCATTCTAAGAATATGAGTCCCTGTCTCAGACAATCAAAAAAAACTACAAAATAAAGCAAAAGTCGATGAAATATGCCTAATGCTACACACTGCTTGGTAAGGAGTCTGTCAATCCTTCAAGAAACTTTTATCTCTTAGCTGAAAATGATGCTACATTAACTTCTGCATTACTACCAAGTCCATCTGTTTTCGATTAAAAACATTTTCCTTAGTGCATTTCGTCATTATCATGAGAAAGTAGAATGGCTAAAGGGTGTGATGATCATTTTAAACAAGGACCATTTGCATGATTCTTGTCATCCATTGAGCAGCACATCCATTAATATGTGTATTTGACTATCTGCTACAAACCTTTACATGGACAGATTTTATTGGATTACTCCACAGATCTAATTTAAAAAAAAAAAACAAAAAACTCAGAGTTGATAATGCTTTATAGTAACAATTGAAAGATAATTAGTCCAGATAATGTTTATAACTATTTTTAAATTATTAACCAATCAAAGCTATACTCATCAGTAGAATATGGTGTGACATTGTAGGGTAGAATTTCTAGGATTTATCTTTTTGATGAATTAGAAATAATCCCCACTGGTATGTGATTTTAAATATGAAATAATTCTTGTCATCCTTTACAAAATACTTTCCTCAAGCCAACTGTCATATGTAAGTCAGTAGACAAGCTGCTCCTTGAAAACAAGTAAAGAAATGTTTTGGAGTTGGGCTCTCAAAGGCTCATCTAGTTTAGTCACCTACTTTTCAAGATAGAAAGCTATGCTTCTGTCATGGTTTTAGATGGTGATTTATGCGATTTTTCCTCAGAAACTTAAGCTCAATAGTATTAGTTGCTTTAAAAAGAAATAAAGCTGTCTCTTCTAAAGCTATTATTCTAGTTGAAGCCTAAAATATCCCACCTTGAATGAGGGAGTCAGTTTGGATAGGGTGTCTGTTTCGGCTCTAGTCTACATGTTTGAAAGGGATCTTGGATGAGAATGTCTCCCTCTTCCCATCCACTAACAAAATGAAGTCATTGAGAACATGAATTACTAAGTGATTTGACTCAGGGTTAAACACATCTTCCATGAGTGATAAAGACATGAGGAGGGGGGAAGAAAGCTGGCTTCACAGTGCATACCTAAATCCTCCTCAGTTTTGATCCGATATAAATCACAAGCAGGAAATTGGCATGGGTGTAATATTTCAATGGAAGACTCCGTGTACAGCAGAAAGCACTTGACACACAAGTCCCTTATCAGCAGTTCTGCCGATCCTTTAAACTCAGGTGATGACTTTGATATTAACCACATCATCTGCCACAGTACTGCTCATGACACTACCCCCTTGCTACCATCTATTTCACAGTGGGGAACCAGGGATGGAGCTAGAATTCCTGTAATGCAGTTTCTTCTCTATCTTAGATCAAGGTTTTGTGCCTCCTAGAGATTATATCCTGAATGTCTCCTAAAAGCTTATGTTTTGATATCCTGGAGTTCAGCTTGTGGCAATATTGTAATATCCTTAAGACATCAAACATCTGCTCTGAATAGTCCTTAGTTGCCTGTAGCTCTTTGTACAGGGTTGCGGTCTCTTGGACTTCCCCATCCATCTTAGCACATCTTATTGCTATTGTTTATGTTCAGCTCATGTTAAGGCTAATATGACAATATTAGTGGCATATTATGAATGTAGCTTCTGACATAAAGGAGACAGGATCTCACAGAAAAACTCCATGATCCTCTCTGGCTCGTACAATCTCTTCATCCCTTCTTCTGCTACCATCCCTGATCCTTAGTTACAGAAGTTATTTTGTAGATGTATTCCATGGGATTCTGCGTCAAAAATCTGAATTTTGAATGGTTGTAGACTGCTAAGACAAAGAGGGGAAATGAAGTATTTTTCCACAAAGAAAGCATAAACAAACTGGTTTTCCAATACCAAATGTTCAATCCTGAAAATATGGGACATAGGAATAGCATACAGACTGAGAAGATCATATTAAGTATATAGTGGAGAAGCAACTGCATGCGGGAACTGTAGTCCCAACCCTGGAGCACTGCTTTGATGAAATTACTGGAACACTTTTCCCCTCCTCTTCCTCTCCTTTTGCTTCCTTTGTAAGGAGGGGAGTGGTTTCCTTGGAAAAACAGATTTCCTAATGGTGTGCTGTCTTACCAGAGGCCAAAAACAACAGAACTATTGACTATGGAGTAGAAGCTCTCAATGAGTCAAACTAACCTTTCAACTTTGCAAGTTGGTTATCTCTGGCATTCTGTCATAGCAACCCAAAGCTGGCTGACATAGTCCCTGGGCAAATCACATCCTGTTTTTCAGCTAAAACTCTCATTAAAATCCCTGCTAAATTTAGCATTTGCTTATCACTATGTTCTTCCTTCTTCTAACACAAATGCTTTTACATCACAGTGGGCTGTTTATTTCACATTTGTCTCCGAACAAAAGATTTTCTTAGCCAAGAGGCTCTAATTTCAACGAGTCTATTTCTGACACATTTGTGCCTGGCTAACATTTCTCCTATTTGTGAATTAAGTTTTAGTCATTTTTATTCCCTGATAATCTTTAATTGCTTGTCACCCAGCTCAGCTATATTCAAGGAATTGAACCCAAAAGAAAACACAAGCGCTAATAGAGTTTTAAAAACTGCATCATGTATCTGTTAATTGAGTATGAATAGCTTTACCTTAGCTCTTCTTTCTGGTCCTTTGGTCCCAGCATCTCCTGATGTTATCCTTTACAATGCAAAGATAGAAGATTAAGGACATTGTTTTGGTTAACATTTGATAAATGTCAATACATAGCTTTTCCCATTTTGTCAGTGACCTCTCTCTGATTTTAAGTCTGTGTCCTTTTGTCTCCCTGTGAGTGTTTCAGATGTAAGCTCTGTGGGAGTCAGACGTATTCACCAGGGTTTTGCAAAATAATGAAATAGAACATCATAATGAAAGTGCACCTCCCCAGAGGCAGGTTTCTTTGTAGATTGCCTGATCATGTAAGTTCAGTGATTTAGGCTTGGAAGTGCCTCAGATATAATAAAATAGGGATCAACGCACTCCACAGATATCTACTTCTTTCTCTATGCCTTCTGTCGAACATAACCCTCTTTTCAAATATGTTAACATGGTGAAAATACACCTAAGGGGTAGAAAATGACCTTTAAAAATCTCGTGTATAGTACTCCTTTTTTTTTTTTTTCCTACAGCTGACTACTTAACCAAAAGGTTGTGTGTCATTTAGACTGGGCCAGAAAAGCTCCATGCCTGTAAGAGTTCATTTAGCTTCAGGCATTAACACTTGTATAGGATCTGGGATAACAGGCAGTGCAACTTGAGAAGTTGTAAGTCAAGATTTGTTTAGTATCAATGAAAAACTTATTTTTAAATTTGTGTTGTGTGTGTGTGTTTGTTGTCTGGTTGGTCCTGTGCACTTGAGTGCCAGTTCCCACAGAGGCCAGAAAGGATTTTGGATCCCAAGATAGGTGCTAGGGTTGAACTTGAATATTATACAGAAGTGCATATTCTTTATTGTTGAGCCATCTTAAGTCTCATACTTTAAGTGAATTGAAAGTATATTCTAAGTGTCTTTCCATTACAATGGAAGACTAAATCTTTGCCTCCGGTCCGCTGCTTCTCTGGGTTGGACTACAGCCTGCCTAATGGGTTTACTTTCTTTCCAATTCCACTGCATGGGGACCACTCTGGTGAATTAGGGTGTACTGGAAGAAGTTCTTAGCTTTTGAGATATAGAATTTGTTTCTATTTTGTGTATGCCTTCGTTTATTGAGCTAAATAGTCAACTGAGCTGTTGGATTTGTTACCACAGTATCTGCAACAACCAGGATCAAATCTCTCAAATCACAATCTATAAAAAAATGTGCCCTAGAGAAATTTTACATGTATTCCAAGCCAGAAAAGCAGCAGACCGGAGGCAAAGATTTAGCCTTTGGGGTTATATGACTTTATTCTGTGTTTAATGTAGAGTTTAAGGCTCACACTGTTGGGCAAGAGGTTTTAGACTTCTGAGCAGGAATGTACTGCCCTTTTAAAAGGAAGAGAGAGCCGTGAGAACACCATTCCCTCTCAGTCACATTAGAGGCAAGACTAGCTCTTCAAATGCTTCCTGCTGGTTCCCACGGAGCACAGGAAGCAATGTTCTGGTGATTAAGCAGCAATATCATTATAAAAGCCAAATGAATAATCATTGTGTTAATGAACTTTATCTCAGAAAAGATTAGTTTTCTGAGGTTAAGCCTCTTCCAATATGAAAGAGAAAATGTATTTCCATTTCATTTAATCAACCGAGATGTTCATCATCTATATAATTTTATATCCTTGTCTTCTAGATCTCCAAAAATAGTGACTTCAAAAGATTTTGTCTGATCATTCAAACAGAGTTCAACCTTTGTCCATCTCTCTTCATTAGTATATTTGCTGCTCTGTGTGTTTCTCCCTTCCACCCTCTGTCAATCTCTATGCCTCTGTGTGTCAGTCTCTCTCTCTCTCTCTCTCTCTCTCTCTCTCTCTCTCTCTCTCACGCACACACACACGTCACATCTCTAGAATACAGCCATAGGTCTTCCATGAATTAGACAAATTAGATTTGTTGGTGATAAGCAATCTGTAGTTAACAGGATGGCAACTAGCCGTTCAACTTCCAAAAGCATGTTTTAATACTTAAAGAAAATCAGAGTGGCTTTGTGGCTTTCCAGAAACAAATATAAACAAGAGTTCTTTCTTATATAATGATTTTCATCCTGACTTGTGTTTCAGAGAAAAACACTGGGAAACAAAACAGCAGCAACAACAACAAAAACAACTCCTAAAGAGATGTTTTTTTGCAAAATATCAATTAAAAAACCACTCCTGATAATGAGCCTATATGTGCTAATTTGACTGTTTCATAAGCTATGCAAGTGGATTTCTATGGACATATAATTGATGCTAACTACTACTGTCACTAACCCTTGTGTTTCTCTCTTTTGACATCACTATACTCAAAACTAATATCAAAGGACCTCACCATTGATGAGAAGCGTACGATAGCTCAATACATGTACTTTCAATCCAGACATGATCATCCAACAAGAAATATGGGTTTTCCCAATTGTCCATGAAATATTTGACAGACATTTTCCCCTTAGCTTAATTGTGTTATCAGTGGCCTGGGACAGAACTAGCTTCTAAAGGTTTTCTCCATACTACAGGCTTATAAGCAACACTATTTCATGTGGTACATGAGCAACACATTCAAAATGATTTTAAATATGTATTAGTTAAAAGGAATTGCTATCATATTGCAATGTGATTTTACACATAATTTTTTTTACCACGTCTGAAACTAAATAATAAAGTGAATCAATTTAAAACTTACGTTAGAATGTTCTAGAATAAATCCAAGTTAGATGTTAATACTGGTTGGAGAAATGATGTTTGTATGTGAACAAACAGAAGCAATAAGAGCAATTTTAAGTATAGTGATGTACCAATTTTAACAGTAAAAATGTTTAAAAAATGAGTACTATTGTCTAAATTTGGGTTCTTTTCAAACAAAATTTGTGTGTGTGTGTGTGTGTGTGTGTGTATAAAATGTAGAGTACATGTACAGATGTTCTCATGGGAGCATATGTGTATGTGAGTGTATATATATGTGAGGTGTATATGTGTTTTGGGTGAATGCATGTGCATGTATATGACTGGCTTACTCTAGCTAGCTAGCTTCCAGGGGATCTTCTTTTCTCTGCCTTCAAAGTTCTGGCATTACATCCTGGCTGCCATGCTCATCTGGCATTTATGTGGATGTTAGAAATCTTGAACCTCAGACTTCATACTTGAAGCTTTATTCACTGAGGTTTTTTTCTTAACACTCCAAAGAAGGTTTTGAGAGAACAAAAAAAGGAATACTTATAATTCATTCAAGTGGTAATGTCAGAGGCTAGAGAATTGAGAAGAAGGGTATTGAGAGACAGGAAGTCATATCAAGGTATGTGGAGGCTCTGGCTAATTGGGGTCCATCTTCCTGGAGACATCCTGACTAAGCACTGATTATACTACAGTGCTGTCCCACTGAGGGGCTTGGATGTGTGAACTCATCAGGTCCATCTGTTACTGAATGGCAAAAGCTCCTCACAATTAGTGTCCTTCATCTTCTGTCTAACTCTGAAGTGTCCAAGTGAACGTTTAGGATTGGTGCATCATTAGGCAAAGACACACAGGACATAATAGGAAATGAGAAATGACTGAATGTCTACTGCTCTTAAAGCAACCGAATTAGTTTAGACACTATCTAACTCACCTATGATACCTGAATGATTTTTTTAGGGTTTACATTTAGTTGCATGCTAATTCTGATAGGTTAACTCATCACAATAGTATTTTTTCTAAGTGGTCAAATTCACTAACAGGGTTACTTATTTGACAACTAGGTTGAATCGGATGAGTAAATATCTATGAAGGCAATTTTATTTTATATGTAAATGTATTTTGAGAACTTGGTAGATAGTAACTTAAAGCTCGTAAATTTTGATGTTATAGGCATGTGGCTATATGTCAATTCAGTTATAGGCATGTGCCTAAATGTCAATTCAGTACCTTATTTGTTTTTCCTCAAAATAAAGGTGTTTGTTTTCTTGCTATTGAGTTGAATTCTGTTTGGACTTTGAATATCTGAGACATATTTCATACAAATAATTTTTCTTAGTTTATATGTTCTCTCTTCTACTGTTAGTCCTTTGTTGCAAGATGAATATTGAGTTTGACATAATATTATTTCTCTGTTTTGTCTTTCTTCTGTTGCCTAAACTTTGGGTATCATATTAAAATTAGCATTGCTCAGATCAACATAAAACAAAAGAAAACAAAGCAACTTCCCATATTCAATATATGTGATACTTCCAGAATCTAGGCTATATTTTAATTACAGAAATCAGAAACAAAAGACAAAAACAGAGATATATTTAGAAGAAAAAAACAGAAGAAAGAACAGCAAATGGTATGCATTTCCATGAGTCTCCAAAGGAATTTTTAGGTCATCTCTTTTCAATTGCCCTCATTGCACTGAAGTCTTGTTTGTTCTATACTCTGCTTGTTCAAGATCATTACGACATACATCACTAGGCTCATGCTCAATTCATTTTATATTAGGCACCTTTACGTACTCAGACACTTGATTTTTTTTTTGATTCTGTGCTTCCTGGAATCTGCATTTACTCTCCTTTAGTCACCTTTTAGTTTAATCCACCTCATTATCTACCCCTTAATACAGCCACCACAGAGTTTCAGTTTTTCAGAAATATGAACACTAATTGGGACATAAATCCATAGTCCTTGGTTGAAGTGTTAAAGTCAAAGTGAACACTGCAGTTGTCAAACTGTTTTACTCCAGTGGAGTATGAGTTTGACACTGGATTAAGGGCAGACAGTGGAAGCCTTCCTTGTCACTGAGTCTGAGAGGTCTGAGGGACTCACATAGAGGTCATGTACTGTAGGTAGGTACTACATGGATGGGTTTTCTTTCTTTGTTGAGTTTGTAGATGGGAGTTAAATCCCAATGAAGTCTTTAGGAAGGGGAAAGAAGAAAATACAAATGTCAACCATGCTGGATAAAACTGTTACCGGTAAAAGCAAGGCAAGGGAGGCGATTGTATCTATATTACTTTTTAATCATTTATAAATAAAAATAAAAATTAATCACCCTCTTCTAGGTGCCTAGGACTATTGTTTGTTTTGGGGATCAACTACACAAATCTTTTGCAGGGGAGGAGAAAGATTTGGGAAAGTAACCTGTAGATTAAAAGTCATAGCAAATAAAAAAACAAAAAAAACTAAAAGCAACCCCACCAAAACATAGCCCCTAATCATTATGTATTGGCCATCTTTTATCTGATACTAATTTGTAAAAGGTTAGGAGGCAATTGAAAAAGTTATTGACTTGATATTGAAAATTATTGGCAAAATGTGGGTATTTCAGTTAGTTTTGATGATACAAAATGACCATTTTTTTTAATTCTTTAATTTCAAGAAAGATATTCTAAAAGATTAAAAAATAGAATGGGAGTCAAAACTAAAATAAAATTTAAGATTAAGACTTCTGTGTGGGTTGGCAGCTCTTAGATAATTGTGGTTCTGTCACAGATCATGGATTTGTATATATTTCTATGTGGTGTACATATCTTCTGACCTCCCCCCTACCCTTTATACATTCTGCTTCTAAGCTTTTTGTAACTAACCGTGTGTTTGTTGGGAACAAATCATACCATTTTTCACAATGGCTTTTAATTTTAGGGATTGATGCAAATTCTATTCAAAGTGTTCTGTCTCTGGTTACTCACATCAGTACAGACAGTATGATACATCTGCTAAACCAACAGAGAAGGCATCACCCCTTTTGGAAATCAGCTTTCAATCACCTTTCCACCTTTGTGAAATTAAAATAAGAACAACAAAACCCTATAATCTAAAGTGATTTCTTACTTCTAAAACTATGGAAATCTTACATAGGTATCTAGCAGAGTTTTGTGATTGAAAGAGTTCACCCAAAGGTCACCTATTAGACTTTACGTGGTATGCAACGACATTTAGATGCAGCAGTGCCTTTCAGAGATGATAACTTTGCTAAATGAGATATATTCCTTTTATTCAAGCATGGGATTATTCTTGCCATATTCTGCTCTCCAGTGCTTGAATTAATAACTGAAGAAGTGAGAGGTTACCGAGAGAGCTTTCCCTCATGTTTGTACCTTGTACAGGTACCCACTTTTTGTGTTACTCCTATGATATATTAGAAAAACACAGAGTTCTTTAGGAAGTTGAACAAACATGAGTTTCATGTTCTTAGATTTCTTAGCAGGCAGATGCACAAGCAAACAAACTTCTATTCTTTTTAAGTTATTCAGTCTCAAGTATTCTGCTATATAGCAAGAGAAAATAGATCACAACAGAAGTTAAAATCTTCTAAAGAGGGAGTAGAATTTAAAACTTTGTACTATCCTTGAGATCCATGACAACCAGAATCTAGGAATTCAGTTTCTCAGCATTTATTCTTTAAGAATGTAGGAAAATGAATTCATAAATAAAACCTATGAAATCACTTGTCCCTGATAAACCTACCACTGCTTAGAAAAGAATGATCTTCTGAAGGGGTTTGCAATCCCATAGGAAGAACAACAATGTCAACCAACCAGACCCCCTAGAGCTCCCAGGGCTTAAACCACCAACCAAAGAGTACACATGGAGTGACCCAGTCGCATATGTAGCTCAGGAAGGCCTTGTCAAGCATCAATGGGAGGTGAGGCTCTTCGACCTGTGAAGGTTGGATGCCCCAGTATAGGGGAATTGTAGGGCAGGGAGGCAGGAGTGGGTGGGTGAGTGGGGAACATCCTCATAAAAGCAGGGAGAGGAAATAGGACAGGGAGTTTCTGGGGGTGGGACTGGGAAAGGGGATAACATTTGAAATGTAAATAAAGAAAATATACAATTTTTAAAAAGGAAAAAATTTAAAAAGCTCTTCTTGTTGTTGTTGGTGGTGGTGGTGTTTTTTTTTTTTTTTTTTTTTTAACATTTGAATTAACCCACATTCTTTTGCTTTGTTGAAAGGACAAAATTAATTCCCTCTACTTCCTCTATACCAGGATTGTACTTTATTTCTGTAATTTTACTGGTACTCAGATTAACAATAAAGATGTGGACATTAAGAAGAAAAAAAGTACAGCATTAAACATAGCTAGACCAGAAGACCTGTATTTTCTAGCCTCTGTCCTGGGAGATTAGCAAAAGTATTCCCCAGTTAATTCTGAGTCACGCCTGTTCTCATAAGCTTTTCTCACAGTGAGCTTCCTCTTTTGCTCAGAACTGAAATCACACCAAATGGCTCAGTGTCGCTTGAGTGAATATTACATACACAGTAGTATGGTTTGAAAAGAGTTTGGGAATTAACTGTCTGTCCATCAGTGCACAATAAGGAAACTGTAGCTATAGTAAGCCCTCTCAACAGTTTCTCCCAAAAGCAGTCTCTAATTCTGAGTCATTTTCTCCTGTAATACTTGATTAATGGAAAAAGAACTCGTGTGCTAAAGTAAAATGTCAATAGTTCAGAAAGAACAGTGTGGTTGAACCAATTGAAAAGACTTGCTTTTTGCCTTATTCATTCATACATTCATTCATAAACTCCTTTTATTCCTTTATAAGTAAAGGTAAGATTACACAATACAATATGAATATCACATGCTTTTCGCCCTGCAAAAGTGATAAGGTGGATGAATACCACTCAAGACATATTTCATAATTACTTTGCAGTGTGATGGGTGCTATTTAAAACATATCACGTAGGTTTCTTCATTTCATCCTCATATCTCTAAAAGGCACAACTATTATTATCTTTCTATTCAGAGAGCAAATTAATGCTTAGAGTATGGAATTCCCTCCTAAGAACCGCAGCAGAGAGAGAAAATGGTTTGCTGGTTTCTATAATACTATGAGAGGAGAGAAGTGACTGATTAATACTGCCAGAGGTTTAGGACACATACTTTTAGGAATCTTATAGCACTTAAATTTAATTTTGATAGAAAAATTACTTTCTTATTCATGTTACCATAAACATCGAGACACAACTGCATCTAAAAGATACTATTTTATTTAATTTTTGCATCTACATATTCTCCATGGAGGTACACTTCAATATGTTTCAATTTAAAATGCTTGGCACCATGGAGTGAGTTTAGCCTCCACAGTTCCAATAACTGTACTTTGATCTCTAGATGGTGGCTCTCAAGGAGGTACAGTAAAATAAACTTTTCAGATTACGAGAACATTAGTGGATACAGCACAACAAGTGTAAACTTGTTGATCAATGACTCAATGGAAAATTGATTTTTATACATTAAATTGATATATATATATAATATATATATATATATATATATATAATATATATAAAGTATAGAGTTGAGAGAATATTGAATATTGCATATTTTCTCTCATATGTCAAATCTATCAATAACATTTATCACCTGTTTTTCCATATGTCATTAAATTACACAGAGACAGAGAGACAGAGACAGAAATAGAAAAGGAGTCAGAGACAGAGAAATGGAAATGGACTCCTAAAGTTTCAGAGACAAGAGCAACAGGACATAATGACAGGATGAAACAAAATATCCCAGGACCTGCCATCACTGCTTCACAGGTGAAGGACATGGTGTCTTCTTATTTAGGAACGAGGATGAGAGAGAGCCCTAGCAACATTTCTCGGTGAGACAGTGGTAATATTAATGAGTGGAACATTTAACAAACTTCATATCTCTCAGCCTACATAGAGAGGTAACTCAGTATATATGCAGGAACATTACTTTCAGAAAGATTTTGCATCAACATCAGCAAACACCCATGATGAGGATCCAGGACCCTCCTTGAGAAGTAAGATACTAAATGAGTTTGACCAGGAGCAAGGTCCAGAAATCCATTTACTGACATGGACAATAGCTGTCTAGTAAGGCTAATTTAGCCCACCATACCAGGCACACTGTACTATAAGGGACAGAAGTTATACCAGAGGGCAGTAGATTTTTCTGACCTTGAACATTAAATATCAGGATACTTATTCTCCAATATTAGAGCTATAGCCAGCTGAGGATGGACTTTCCCAGATGTGATATCAGGACTGGTGCAGATAACTCCTGCATTCCTACCTTCTCTGCCACTCTGCTGTAGTGAGGTACTCACTACATACAGAGAAAAAAGAAAACACTGTCATTCTCACTGCTGCCTCAGCAACGGAGGCTTGCAGATGTGCTTTCAGTCTTGGTCTTCTCCACAGGAATATAGGTGTGCAGGAGTATGAAGTCAGCAGAAATCTTGCCTGGCTCTGGATGTGCCCTGCTACCATTCTATCCCATGTGGGCACTCCAGATGAAGGAGTCTGAAGGAAAGTCTTCATCATCCCTGGATGTGACTTAAGGGCATAGTGCATCTCTGTTCAGCTCCGTTAGAGGCAAGGCTCTTTGCAGTACACCAATAGAGTACCAGCAGAGATGAGACTACTGTTCCAGATGTCACACCATCTTTAAAGTTCATGCTTTCAGCCACATCACTCCTTTTATAAGCATGCTCTCCCAGAACAGGCTGTGAACATTGCAGTAGTTCTAACCACAGCCGCCCCCCTCTTAAAGAATTTATACTCAGTCTATTTGGAGTTCTGTAGGCTTCTGCAAGAGTCTAACATATTCAGAGGCGGATGCTCACAGCTAACCACTGAACTGATCAAGGGGTTCCCAATGGAGGAGTTAGATAAAAGACTGAAGGAGCTGAAAGGGTTTGCGGTCCCATGAGGAGAGCAACAATACCAACCAACCAGAGTTCCCAGGGTCTAAACCACCAGCCTAGGATCACATAGGGAGGGACCCATGGCTCCAGCTTTATATGTAGGGGAAGATGGCCTTGTCTGGCATAGGTAGAAGAAGAGATCCTTGGTCCCATGAAGGCTGAACGCTGAGTGTGGGGGAATTCGAGGGTGGAGAGGTGGGAGTGGGGAGAGTAGGTGGGGGAACATCCTCATAGAAGCAGGAGGAGGGAGGATAGAATAGGGGGTTCCTGGGAAGAGGGTGGGATGGGGTAAGGGGATAACATCTAAAATGTAAATAAAATATCCAATAAAAATTTCAAAAAAAAATTAAAAGAAAAAAGAATTTATACTCACACCCTCAGCTGGCTGGAGAATAAGAGCTTTAGATCTCTTATCTATGCAGATAGGATAGTTCCAGATCCAGAGGACTTTGCTTTTTGGAGAATCACCATTAATAGTCCTTTGTAAACATTCATCATCTGGTAGAGACTGGTACTTCCATGCTGGAATAGTCACACTTGAGTATCCTGTAGCTGCCAATATCTACATCACTTGCCAGCTGGGTAAGCTGTCCTTATTCCTGGAGGCACAGTAGAACACCCAGCTACTAAGTGGGCAAGCATATGCACAAATCACCTACAATGGCCAAGGAAGCTGAAAGGAACCTCCATGATGGTGACTAGGTAGATCTATAGCCAATGCTGCATAACAAACATGACAGGAATCATTATTCTGAGAAAGTTACTAAGATATCCACAATGTAAAGGATACAGAGATTCTTCATGTCTAGATTTCCCCGTTTAATTGGAAGTGACAGCAGAAAGAGGTTTAAGGGTAACATAAATATTTTTTGAAGGATTAATAAGATTCAGAAAATGCCAGAGACAGACAGACAGACAGATAGATGCATGGAGGGAGAGAGAGAAAGTGGGAGAGAGAGAGAGAGAGAGAGAGAGAGAGAGAGAGAGAGAGAGAGTCTAACCTTACTCATGATCTGAACTTTGAAGGTTGTGTTTAATACAATTCTAGCCATAAATCTGGTATTTTAAGGTAAAATACAGAAAAAGTAAAATTTTATAGTCTTATATAGTAGAATAGAACACCAGTCTTTGAATGTCTCAAGTATTCTGACCATTATGCAGGAGAGATATTTCTATGGCGTCTGCCACTCTAGACCCTGTTCCCTTCCCTACAAAGTTTCTGTCTGGTATAACAGGCAATTAAACTTTAAACACGCTCGGGCTTAGTTAAGATCTGTCAAGATATATTTGAAAAAGGGCTGTAGAGATAGCTCAGTCTGCAGAGCACTTGTTGCACAAACATGAGAACCTGAATTTGATACCCAGAACTCAGGTAAAAACAAACAAACAAACAAAAAGCCCCTTGGATGTGGTATTGTTTAGGAAAGAAAAAATTAGCATTGAAAGAATAACTTAAATGAAGCTGCAAAGTCCACCGGGTTTGTGAATGTCCTTAAATGGAGCACACATAGAATTCTTGTGCTCTTGCCATGGGCTGGGTGTAGAAAAAGTATGGTGTGTGTCTGTGTGTGTATATGTGTGTGTATGTGTGTGTGTGTGAGTATGACAAAAAGAGAGAGGAGATACACACATAAAGAGAAACTAAAAGGAGATAGATGAAGGTGGTTGACAGACAAAACAATAAATAGATATTCATTCTGTTGTGCTTTAACACAAAGACTCTGATTTCATCAACTAGGATGCAACAGAAACCCTATCACCTATGACCTAAAAAAAATTTATTTCCATTACCAATAACCCAGAAGCGCGGGCCACATCAGGTATAATACAGCTGCCTTCACAGCTTTAATTTCTCTAGATGCTTTGACTCTGCTTCACTTGCTGGGTGGACCTTGTCTTTAGGAAGGTAATAGCTTGACTAGAACAATTGAAGTGTTTAGAATTGACAATGTTTAGAAAGTGTGTGTGTGTGGTGTGTGTGTGTGTGTGTGTGTGTGTGACAGAGGGACAGAGACAGAGCAAGAGAAAAGGAGAGAGAAATAAAAAGGAGATAGTCAGATGATAGATAGATAGATAGATAGATAGATAGATAGATAGGTGATAGGTGATAGGTAGATAGAAAGATAGATAGATAGATAGATAGATAGATAGATAGATAGATAGATAGATAGATAGATAATGATAGATGATAGATAGATAGATAGATAGATAGATAGATAGATAGATAGATAGATAGATATAGACTATCACAGACCTTATTAGCAAATTTTCCTGTATTCTTATTGGCTTAAACTACTTGGTGGGCCCATATCTGGAACTACTAGAGTGGAATATTATATTTCTTAGACTAAATCAGTAGCCTGTAAAGAAAAAGAAAACAGAGAACTGATGGATTAGTCGAGTTTGATAGGTGAGCATAAGAAGCTACTGGCACCTTATTTCTGCAAAATAACCGTGTGTTTGTTGGGAACAAATCATACCATTTTTCACAATGGCTTTTAATTTTAGGGATTGATGCAAATTCTATTCAAGTGTTCGTCTCTGGTTACTCACATCAGTACAAACAGTATGATACATCTGCTAAAAACCCAAAAGAGAAGGCATCACCCCTGTTGGAAATCAGCTTTCAATCACCTTTCCACCTTTGTGAAATTAAAATAAGAACAACAAAACCCTATAATCTAAAGTGATTTCTTACTTCTAAAACTATGGAAATCTTACATAGGTATCTAGCAGAGTTGTGATTGAAAGAGTTCACCCAAAGGTCACCTATTAGACTTTAAGTGGTATGCGACGACATTTAGATGCAGCGGTGCCTTTCAGAGATGATAACTTTGCTAAAAGAGATATATTCCTTTTATTCAAGCATGGGATTTATTCTTGCCATATTCTGCTCTCCAGTGCTTGAATTAATAACTGAAGAAGTGAGAGGTTACCGAGAGAGCTTCCCTCATGTTTGTACCTTGTACAGTACCCACTTTTTGTGTTACTCCTATGATATATTAGAAAAACACAGAGTTCTTTAGGAAGTTGAACAAATATGAGTTTCATGTTCTTAGATTTCTTAGCAGGCAGATGCACAAGGCAAACAAACTTCTATTCTTTTTAAGTTATTCAGTCTCAAGTATTCTGCTATATAGCAAGAGAAAATAGATCACAACAGAAGTTAAAATCTTCTAAAGAGGGAGTAGAATTTAAAACTTTGTACTATCCTTGAGACCATGACAACCAGAATCTAGGAATTCAGTTTCTCAGCATTTATTCTTTAAGAATGTAGGAAAATGAATTCATAAATAAAACCTATGAAATCACTTGTCCCTGATAAACCTACCACTGCTTAGAAAAGAATGATCTTCTGAAGGGGTTTGCAAACCATAGGAAGAACAACAATGTCAACCAACCAGACCCCCTAGAGCTCCAGGGCTTAAACCACAACCAAGAGTACACATAGAGTGACCCAGTCGCATATGTAGCACAGGAAGGCCTTGTCAAGCTCAATGGGAAGGCTGAGACTCTTCGAACCTGTGAAGGTTGGATGCCCCAGTATAGGGGAATTGTAGGGAGGGAGGCAAGAGTGGGTGGGTGAGTGGGGAACATCCTCATAAAAGCAGGGGAGGGAAAATAGGACAGGGAGTTTCTGGGGTGGGACTGGGAAAGGGGATAACATTTGAAATGTAAATAAAGATAAATATACATATTTTTAAAAGGAAAAAAATTTAAAAAGCTCTTCTTCTTGTTGTTGTTGGTGGTGGTGTTTTTTTTTTTTTTTTTTAACATTTGAATTAACCCACATTCTTTTGCTTTGTTGAAAGAACAAAAATTAATTCCCTCTACTTCCTCTATACCAGGATTGTACTTTATTTCTGTAATTTTACTGGTACTCAGATTAACAATAAAGATGTGGACATTTAAAGAAAAAAAAGTACAGCATTAAACTATAGCATAGTACCAGAAGACCTGTTATTTTCTAGCCTCTGTCCTGGGAGTTAGCAATAAGTATTCCCCAGTTAATTCTGAGTCACGCCTGTTCTCATAAGCTTTTCTCACAGTGAGCTTCCTCTTTTGCTCAGAACTGAAATCTACACAATGCTCAGTGTCGCTTGATGTATTTATAATAGTCAGTATTGGTTTGAAAAGGTTTGGGAATTATAGGTCTGTCCATCAGTGCACAATAGGAAACTGTAGCTATAGTAAGCCTCTTCAACAGTTTTCTCCAAAAGCAGTCTCTTAAAAGTCTGAGTCAATTTCTCCTGGTAATACTTGATTAATGGAAAAAGAACTCGTGTGTGGTTAAAGTAAAATGTCAATAGTTCAGAAAGAACAGTTGGTTGAACCATTTGAAAAGACTTGCTTTTTGACTTATTCATTCATACATTCATTCATAAACTCCTTTTATTCCTTTATAAGTAAAGTTAAGATTACACAATACAATATTGAATATCACATGCTTTTGCCCTGCAAAAGTGGGTAAGGTGGATGAATACCACTCAAGACATATTTCATAATTACTTTGCAGTGTGATGGGTGCTATTTAAAACATATCACGTAGGGGTTTCTTCATTTCATCCTCATATCTCTAAAAGGCACAACTATTATTATCTTTTATTCAGAGAGCAAATTAATGTTAGAGTATGGAATTCCCTCCTAAGAACCAGCAGCAGAGAGAGAAAATGGTTTGCTGGTTTTCTTTTAATACTATGAGAGGAGAGAAGCGATGATTAATACTGCCAGAGGTTTAGGACACATTTCTTTTAGGAATCTTATAGCACTTAAATTTAATTTTGATAAAAAATTACTTTCTTATTCATGTTACCATAAACATCGAGACACAACTGCATCTAAAAGATACTCTTTTATTTAATTTTTCATCTACATATTCTCCATGGAGGTACACTTCAATATGTTTCAAAATTTAAAATGCTTGGCACCATGGAGTGAGTTTAGCCTCCACAGTTCCAATAACTGTACTTTGATCTCTAGATGGTGGCTCTCAAGGAGGTTTCAGTAAAATAAACTTTTCAGATTACGAGAACATTAGTGGATACAGCACAAAGTGTAAACTTGTTGATCAATGAATCAATGGAAAATTGATTTTTATACATTAAATTGATATATATATATATACATATATATATATATGTATATATATATAAAGTATAAAGTTGAGAGAATATTGAATATTGCATATTTCTCTCATATGTCAAATCTATCGATAACATTTATCACCTATTTTTCCATATGTCATTAAATTACACAGAGACAGAGAGACAGAGACAGAAATAGAAAAGGAGTCAGAGACAGAGAAATGGAAATGGACTCCTAAAATTTTCAGAGACAAGAGCAACAGGACATAATGACAGGATGAAAAAAATATCCCAGGACCTTTCCATCACTGCTTCACAGGTGAAGGACATGGTGTCTTCTTATTTAGGAACGAGGATGAGAGGAGCCCTAGCAACATTTCTCGGTGAGACAGTGGTAATATTAATGAGTGGAACATTTAACAAACTTCATATCTCTCAGCCTACATAGAGAGGTAACTCAGTATATATGCAGGAACATTACTTTCAGAAAGATTTTGCATCAACATCAGCAAACACCCATGATGAGGATCCAGGACCCTCCTTGAGAAGTAAGATACTAAATGAGTTTGACCAGGAGCAAGGTCCAGAAATCCATTTTACTGACATGGACAATAGCTGTCTAGTAAGGCTAATTTAGCCCACCATACCAGCACACTGTACTATAAGGGACAGAAGTTATTTCCAGAGGGCAGTAGAATTTTTCTGACCTTGAACATTAAATATCAGGATACTTATTCTCCAATATTAGAGCTATAGCCAGCTGAGGATGGACTTTCCCAGATGTGATATCAGGACTGGTGCAGATAACTCCTGCATTCCTACCTTCTCTGCCACTCTGCTGTAGTGAGGTACTCACTACATTACAGAGAAAAAAGAAAACACTGTCATTCTCACTGCTGCCTCAGCAACGGAGGCTTGCAGATGTGCTTTCAGTCTTGGTCTTCTCCACAGGAATATAGGTGTGCAGGAGTATGAAGTCAGCAGAAATCTTGCCTGGCTCTGGATGTGCCCTGCTACCATTCTATCCCATGTGGGCACTCCAGATGAAGGAGTCTGAAGGAAAGTCTTCATCATCCCTGGATGTGCTTAAGGGCAATGTGCATCTTGTTCAGCTCCGTTAGAGGCAAGGCTCTTTGCAGACACCAATAAGAGTACCAGCAGAGATGAGT
>JAJTUV010001923.1:0-187500 GCA_021653895.1 Mastomys natalensis
AACCCACTGGGATCTAGGAATTCACTCCTGGCCAGGGCACTGGTACTTTCAGGTCTGTGCCTGAGCACAGAACAGATTTGGGCTTCAGCTCTAACCCCAGCAACAACATCCACCCCAAATAGTTCTGACACAACCAAGATAATAGGAAAGACAAGCTCCAATCAGAGACAGCACTGGTAACACTAAGGAGTCCCAGATGGCAAAAGACAAGAGCAAGAACATAAGCATCAGCAACCCAGGGTACTTGGCATCATGAGAACCTAGTTCTCCCACAATAGAAATTCCTAAGTACACTATCTCATCAGAAAAGCAAGATTCAGATTTAAAATCACTTCTAATGTTGATTATAGAGGATTTTAAGAAGACATAAATAACAGTGTCAAAGAAATTGAGGAGAACACAGATAAACACGTAGAAGCCCTTAAAGAGGAAACACAAAAATCCCTTAAAGAATTACAAGAAAACACAAAAAACAGGTGAAGGAATTGAACAAATCCATTCAGGACATCAAAAAGGAAGTAGAAACAATAAAAATAATCACAAAGGGAGACTACTCTGGAGATAGGAAACCTAGGAAAAAAATCAGGAGTCATAGACACAAGCATCACCAAGAGAATACAAGAAATAGAAGAGAGAATCTCAAGTACAGAAAATACCATATAAAATATTGACACAACTGTCAAAGAAAACACAAAGTGCAAAAGTTCTAACCCAAAACATCAGGAAATCCAGGACACAACAAGAAGATCAAACCAAAGGATAATAGGCATAGATGAGAGTGAAGATTCCCAACTTTAAAGGCCTATAAATATCTTCAAAAAATTATAGAAGAAAACATTCCTAACCTAAAGAATGAGATGTCCATAAACATACAAGAAACCTACATAACACCAAATAGACTAGACCATAAAAGAAATACCTACCATCACATAATAATCAAAACACCAAATGCACACAAAAAAAGAAACAATATTAAAACAGTAAGGGAAAAAGGCCAAGTAACATAGAAAAGCAGACCCATCAGAATTAAACCAGACTTCTCAAAAGATACTATAAAATCCAGAAGATCCTGCATAGATGTCATACAGATCCTAAGAGAACACAAATGCCAGCCCAGGCTACATTACCCGCAAAACTCTCAATTACCATAGATGGAAGAAACCAAAATATTCCATGACAAAAAAATATTTACACAATATCTTTCCACAAACCAAGCACTATAAAGATAATAGAGGGAAAACTCCAATACAAGAGGGAAATTATACCCTAGAAAGAGCGAGAAAGTAATGTTCTTCCAACAAGTGTAAAAGAAGATAGGCATATAACTAATGTCACCACTAATAACAAAAATAACAGGAAGCAACAATCTCCTTTCCTTAAAATCTCTTAACATCAGTGTACTCTATTCCCTAATAAAAAGACATAGACTAAAGGACTGGATACATAAACAGGACCCAGCATTTTGCTGCATATAGGAAACCCACCTCAGTGACAAAGACAGACACTAAGTTAGAGTAAAAGGCTGGAAAACAATTTTTCAAGCAAATGGTCCGAAGAAAAAAGCTGGAGTAGCCATTCTAATATTGAATATAATCGATGTTCAACTTAAAGCTATCAAAAAGGATAACAAAGGATATTTCATACTTATCAAAGGAAAAGGCAACCAGCATGAACTCTCAATTCTGAACATCTATGCACTGAATGCAAGAGCATATATTTTCATAAAAGAAACCCTCCTAAAGCTCAAAGTACACATTGCAAGTCACACAATAATAGTGGGAGACTTCAACACCCCACTCTCAGGAATGGACAGATCACGGAAACAGAAACTACACAGAGATACACTGAAACTAACAGACATTATGAACCAAAAGGATTTAACAGATATCTATAGAACATTTCATCCTATATATATATATATATATATATATATATATAACTTTTTCTCAGCACCTCATGGTACCTTCTCCAAAATAGATCATATAATTGACCACAAAACAGGCCTTGACAGATACAAGAAAACTGAAATAATCCCATGCATCCTATCAGATATCCATGGACTATTATTGAAGGCTGGTCTTCAATAATGACAAAAAAAAAAATGGAAAACACATATTCACGTGGAAACCAAACAACACTCTACTCGATGATAACATGGCCAGGAAAGAAATAAAGAAAGAAATTAAAGACTTTTTAGAATTTAATGAAAATGAAGGCACATAATACCAAAACTTATGGGACACAATGAAAGCAGTGCTAAAAGGAAAACTCATAGCTTTAAGTGCTTACATAAAGAAACTGGAGAGAGCATACAGTAGCAGCTTAACAACACACCTGAAATCTCTAGAACAAAAAGAAGCAAACACACCAAAGAGGAGTAGAAGGCAGGAAATAATCAAACTCAGGACTGAAATCAACAAAGTAGAATCAAAAAGAACTATACAAAAAATAAATAAAACCAAAGGCTAGTTCTTCAAGAAAATCACCAAGATAGATAAACCCTTAGCCAGACTAATCAGAGGGCAGAGAGACAGTATCCAAATTAATAAAATCAGAACTGAGAAGGGTGACATAAAAACAGAAACTGAGGAAATTAAAAAAAATCATCAGATGCTTCTACAAAAGCCTATACTCACAAAATTGGAAAATCTGGATGAAATAGACAATTTTCTAGACCAGTAACCAGTTGCCAATGTTAAATCAGGAGCAAATAAACCATCTTAACAGTCTCATAACCCCAAAAGAATAGAAGCAGTCATTAAAAGTCTCCTCACCAAATAAAGTCCAGGTCCAGACGGTTTTAGTGCAGAATTCTATCAAGCCTTCAAGGAAGAAGACTTAATACCAATTCTCTTCAAACTATTCCACAAAATAGAAATGGAAGGAACACTACCTAATTCATTCTATGAACCCACAATTACACTGATACCTAAACCACACAAAGACCCAACAAGAAAAGAGAACTTCAGACCAATCTCTCTTATGAATATTGATGCAAAAATACTGAATAAAATTCTCTAGAACCGAATCAAAGAACACATCAAAACACTTATCCATCATGATCAAGTAGGCTTTATCCCAGGAATGCAGGGTTGGTTAAATATACGGAAATCCATCAATGTAATTCACTATATAAATAAACTCAAAGAAAAAAAACCACATGATCATATCTCTTGATGCTGAGAAAGCATTTGAGAAAATTCAACACCCCTTTATGATGAAAGTCTTGGAAAGATCAGGAATTCAAGGTCCATACCTAAACATAGTAAAAGCAATATACAGCAAGCCAGTAGCCAACATCAAACTAAATGGAGAGAAACTTGAAGCAATCCCATTAAAATCAGGGACTAGACAAGGCTGCCCACTCTCCCCCTACCTATTCAATATAGTACTGGAAGTCCTAGCCAGAGCAATTAGGCAACAGAAGGAGATCAAAGGGATACAAATTGGAAAGGAAGAAGTCAAAGTTTCACTATTAGCAGACGATATGATAGTATACGTAAGTGACCCCAAAACTTCCACCAGAGAACTCCTAAACCTGATAAACAACTTTAGCAAAGTGGGTGGGTATAAAATTAACTCAAATCAGTAGCCTTCCTCTACACAAAGGATAAACTGGCCGAGAAGGAAATTATGGAAACAACACCATTCACAATAGTCACAAATAATATAAAATACCTTGGTGTGAATCTAACCAGGCAAGTAAAAGACCTGTATGACAAGAACTTCAAGCCCTTGAAGAAAGAAATCGTGGGAGATCTCAGAAGATTGGAAGATCTCCCATGCTCTTGGATTAGAAGGATTAATATAGTAAAAATGGCTACCTTGCCAAAAGCAATCTACAGATTTAACGCTATCCCCATCAAAATTCCCACTCAGTTCTTTACAGAAATAGAAAGAGCAATCTTAAAATTCATTTGGAATAACAAAAAACCCAGGATAATGAAAACTACTCTCAACAATAAAAGAAGTTCTGGGGAATCACCATCCCTGATGTTAAGCTGTACTACAAAGCAATAGTGATAAAAACGGCATGGTATTGGAACAGAGAGTGGCAGGAGGATCAATGGAATAGAATAGAAGACCCAGAAATGAACCCCCATACCTGTGGTCACTTGATCTTTGACAGAGAAACTAAAAACATCCAGTGGAAAAAAGACAGCATTTTCAACAAATGGTGCTGGTCCAACTGCAGGTCAACGTTTAGAAGAATGCAAATTGATCCTTACTTATCTCCTTGTACAAAGCTCAATTCCAATTGGATCAAGGACCTCCACATAAACGAGCTACACTGAAACTAATAGAAGAAAAAAAATAGGGAAAAGCCTTGAACACATGGGCACAGGGGAAAAGTTCCTGAACAGAACACTAATGGCTTATGTTCTAAGATCAAGAATTGACAAATGAGACCTCATAAAACTGCAAAGCTTCTGTAAAGCAAAGGACACTGTCAATAGGACAAAGCAGGAACCAACAGATTGGGAAAAGATCTTCACCAACCCTACATGTGATAGAGGGCTAATATCCAAGGTATATAAAGAACTGAAGAAATTAGATTCCGGACAATCAAATAACCTGATTTAAAAATGGGGTACAGAGCTAAACAAAGAATTCTCAACTGAGGAAACTCAAATGGCTGAGAAGCACTTAAAGAAGTGTTCAACATCTTTAGTCATCAGGGAAATGCAAATCAAAACAACCCTAAGATTTCACCTCACACCAGTCAAAATGGTTAAGATCAAAAACTCAAGTGAAAGGCAGATGCTGGCAAGGATGTGGATAAAGAGAAGCACTCTTCCATTGTTGGTGGATTGTAAGCTGGTACAACCACTATGGAAAGCAGTCTGGCAGTTCCTCAGAAAATTGAACATATTATTACCTGAAGACCCAGCTATACCACTCCTGGGCATATACACAAAAGATGTTTCAACATACAACAGGGACACATGTTCCACTATTTTCATAGCAGACTTATTTGTAATAGCCAGAAGCTGGAAAGAACCCAGATGTCCTTCAACAGAGGAATGGATGCAGATAATGTGGTACATTTACATAATGGAGTACTGCTCAGCTATTAAAGACAATGAGTTCATGAAATTCTTAGGCAAATTGATGGAACTGGAAAATAGAGTCCTGGGTGAGGTAACCCAATCACAAAAGAAAGGACATGGTGTGCATTCACTGATAAGTGGATATTAGCCCAATAGCTCTCAATACCTAAGATACAATGCATAGACCACATGAAGCTCAAGATTAAGAAGGAAGACCAAAATGTGGGTGCTTTGGTCCTTCTTACAAGGAGTATCAAAATTCTCAACAAGAGCTCACAGGGTCTAAACCTCCAGCCTTGGAACACAAAAGGAGGGACTCATGGCTCCTGTATAGGTAGTTGAGGATGGCCTTTTCAGGTATCAGTGGAAGAGGAAGGCCTTGGTCCCTGAAAGTTTGGATGCCCTAGTGTTGGGGAATTCAAGAGCAGAGAGGTGGGAATGTGTGGATAAGTGGGGGCACACCCTCATAGAAGTAGGAGAAGGTGGGACGGGATAAGGAGTTTCAGGGGAAAATGGGAGAGTGGATAACATTTAAAGGTAAGTAAATAAAATATCCAATAAAAAAAGCCAGATAATGGATTTAGCAATTGTAGTCAAGCAGTTGAGATATTTTTGTCAACAATTTATTACAAGGATTCTGTATAATCCTCAAGGAAAAGGTATTGTGGAAGAGGCCCATGGAACTTTAAAAAGTTTGGTGAGACATGCTGTTGCTGAGACAAAGAATGATGCCCACCTGTGAGCTTGCTGAGTACCCTGACAAGGGTGACTGGGGAGCTTTATTAGACATATGTTCCTGACTCACCTTTACTTGCCTATATCCCAGATGGGACAAGCTGCCTTGCCTCAAGATTTTAGACCTTGTGGGACAGCGAATCAAAAAGAGAAATTATAATGTCTCTTGTATTTTTCTTAAAGGTGACCAGCTATTAGGACTTAATCATGTACTGGTCTAGAAATTAATCTAATATCTCAATAACAGACTACATTTGGAAGACTGGATCTGGACATTTTCAGAGACGTATTTGGATGTTTGCTGTAGTTCACTATGATGTTGTAATAGCAAGAGATAAAGTCAGAACAGGATCAAACAAGGGTTAGTGCATGTTTTAAGGCTCTTTTGTCAAGCTAAAATTGGTTTTGTCTCTTCTACAGTATTTATTGTAAGTTGCTCCTGTGTAATTTCCAATTTTGTTAGTGTGTTGAAACCTGGCATGTCTGTTATGTGCATCTATCAACCAGCTTTTGTCTTACTGCCCTGAGTATTAGAAAACCTTGATTCTCTGAAAAAAGCTTGAAAGTGCTGGAAGAAGTGAGTTAGGCTTTAAGCGGAAGCAAGAGGGTATTAGGCTTGATTATTGCTGGTATAACAGCTTTAATTTCATTAATTGCTAGCACCACTGCTTCTGCAATAGTGTTGACACAAGGAGTTAGGAAAGCTATTTTTGTTAACAATCTAGCAAAAATATGTTACTAATGTATTGAGTATACAACAAGATTTATATAGGTATCTGGAACAATGGATTGATGCTCTATAACCTATTCAAATTATCTGAAGAGTTTCAGGTTCAAGAGTTAGGAGCCATCCCAAGTGTCATGACAAATATCATTGGAGTAGTGTTACTTTTGAAATCCACAATGACTGTCATTATAATTAGAAAAAAGTTTAGACATTTCTCATAATCCTAACACCTCTCTGGATATATTAACTTTGCATAGTGAGATTATGAATTTAAAAAAATGATGCTCTGTTGATCTTTGATGCTGCAGACAATGCACAATAAATTTATTCATTGCCTGAGGTAAGTATTTCCATTTTGATCACACCTCAGGAATGGCATATATAGCTTGATCATGCTAGCCCTTCTTGTCCTGTGTGGTACTGCGTAAGGGTATCTTGGTTCTTGGCTGGTCATGGGCCTGGAACCCTGAGACTTCCAGCGAGAAACGGCAGGAGTTTAGCTACATCCCCAGAACCCAGGATCCTGACAAGCAGTCTAATCTCCATGGACCTACATTGTTTAATCAGGTAGCCATTACAGCCCCTCCCAAATTGCACAGATAGAGGGTATCTGAGTATAGGCCTCAGGATCTAGAGAGATTTACATACTAATGAAGGCCAGAGGGCAGAGCCAATTAAACCTTCCCCAGAACTTCCCCCTTTCTCTCTCCCTATTTAACTTGGTGAGTTTCGGGGGAGGGGGGCACATCCAGATCCATCTACCACCCACCATGAAAATAAACCCTTTTGGAACCAAGAACTTCCTGGTATCATTGGGCCCCCTTTCCCACATTTGGCACAACCAACGTGGAGCCTCAAACAACCACGCAGCTACAGAAACTAAACAAGCTAAGCCGAACAGCCATCTCTCAGCCAAGCAAGTATAACAGGTGAACACATTCCACAAGGCATGGCACCAGGGCTCTCTTTCTGTCTCTCTCTTGGCGCAAGCCACCAGCTGAGCTCGCACATCCCCATCTCTGTTTTGCTGTGCCCCCCTACACCCAGTGGTGTCTGGGGACTCCAAGTAGAGACATCGACTCCCTGGGTCCACCTGAGAGCTCTTCCCCACCTTGTGGAACCCAAGACTGAGTGATAATTCCCCATGGCGGGCGGGGCCCCACGGCGCTTGTCCAGTGCTTTAAGGAATCCACTCAGTGAACATTCCGTGCTTCTCCCATGCTGAGCTGTGGTTCCAGTCCGCTAAGGGGGCCTGCCATGAGGAAACTGCGGAAAAGGCCTTAACACCACCCCTGCTGTAGCTGTAGCTGCTTAATCTCACACCTGGAGGACTTCTCTGTTTCTAGCCATGGGGGACCCACATCTTCAAGCAAGCTAGCCAGGCCACCAAGTTGGCTAAGCAAGTACAGTAACCAAATCTCTCCTGCAGGGTGCTGCCTGGGCCTCTTTTTTCCCTCCCCTTCTTGTTTCTCTCGGCTGTGGGTTGGATCGGTTGCACACCCACATGCCCCAATCTCAGTCCCTCCACGGCCTCTCAGCGTCTTAGAGCCCAAGGGCTTGAGACCAGTTGGTCCCCGCTAACTTCTGGCCCGGGGATCCCCAATTCAAGAGCTCTGCACCCCATTAAATCAGATTGAGTGAGAATTCCCATGCTGGGTGGGGCCTCCACACGAGGGAGATGTGGAGAGCTTTGGGGCTGCCTGGCAGGAATCTGTCATTGGCCAAGGACAAGGAAACGGCTGTTTTGAAGGAATCTGACATAGACCAAGAACAAGGAAATGTACTGAAGGCAGGAATCTGACATTGGGCTGGAATAAAGAAGTAATTTCAGTCATGAATCTAAATCTTAGGCTAGAACAAAGAAGTAATTATAGGCAGAAATCTAAATCTTAAGCTAGAACAAAGAAGTAGGCTTCAGGCATGAAAATGACTTTGGGCTAGGACAGGGAGGTAGCCTCAGATATTTTGATCACCCTGATAAGCCCTTAGAAATAGTGATCACGGAAGTGATCACAGGACTCTGTTTATTGTCTTGTATTTTCTTTGATTACTTGGGTTTATTGTCTTCTTGTTCCTGGACTATTTGCATCTATTGTGTTGCTAGTTCATCAACCTAGGACTGACCTTAATACTTGCATGTAATTTAAACAGTATAAAGGCAAAAAAGGAGGAGGAGGGATGGGATAGGGGATTAATGGGTGAGAGGAATATGGAAGGGGGAATGGCATCTGAAATGTAAATAAATAAATTATCAAGAAAAAAAGATAAATCAGATGACTACATGTTTATATCTATCCTACCGTGTATTTTCCAGGAATCAAACTTATGTCATGAGACTTGGCAGCTAGAATCTCTATCCATGAGACTATTTCCAGTCTCAGAAGTAATCTAATATAATAATGTTGCTTATTAATTACCTGTATGATATTATGTTTAAGTTTTAAAAGTCAATATCTGTTTTTTTTTTTTTTTTTTTTGTATTCTCAATTTTCATTCTCATGACTCAATGGACAGAATGGCACAACTGTGCACTTCTCTGAGATTTGTTCAATATTCCTCAAAAGTATATATTTTCTAACTAACTACTGCTTTTAAAATAATTTTTATTTATTATTGGTGTGTGTATGTAGTAATAGTAACTAAAGAGAATGTTATAAGTTTAAGAGGAAGTGGAAAGAATCATGAAAAGAGCTGGGAGTCAAGTGGGAAGGCTATTTATGTAAATAGAGTAGCTTATATGAAATTCTCAAAAACTTCTTAAAAATGAATAAAAATTATTTTATTTTCAAGTGAATAAAAAAGTCCACACTTGGAAAACTATCAGTCCAAGAAAAAAATAAACATATCAACATGATTAGTAATTGTGATGTTTTAAAATACATTCAAGTACTCTCCCTAGCTAGGCCCTATACATTCTTCACCAGGTACCACACAAGTTTCCACCTTATCTTCATCTGAAAGTACACATTTGAATGTGCAGATCTACCTTCAACTTCAGTTTAGGCCAAAAGCATTTCTGCATAAGATACTAGCTCACTGTTTACATTTCATTTCATTCCAACAGAATTATATCCAATCCCTAGGACCAAATCATAACAAACATCCTGACTTCTTCTCCTATCTACCCTTCATATAGATACACAGTTAAAAAAATGAATTCATATACACAGATATCACTGAAAAAATACAAATATGAAAGATGAAGGCATAACCCTCTTTCCAAATCCAATAGTGAAAAGAAAAGAAATAGAAAAGAAAAGGAAAGGGAAAAAAATGGTTGACAATGACAATCACCAAGTTGAAACCTAGGGCACAGAATTTAAAACAACAAATATAATCTTCATAAAAAATCTTAAGACTTTCAAGAGGACACAAACAGTTGAATGAATTTAAATAGAATAAATGACTGAGTGGTGTCCAAAAAAAGTGAAATAAATTAAAAGAAACTTAATGCTGATGGAAATGATGAAGAGAATCCAAGGCTTTAAAATGGAATTAAATGAAATATTAAAACAGAGTCAAGTTGAAATGGAAATAAGACTGATAACCATGCAACTCAAATAAAACTCAAGGGAAAGCTTTACAATAAAATGGATGTAGAAGAACATAGACTATAAAAACTTGAAGCAAGGTTATCTAATATAAATAAGTAAATTATATAAAGAAAACTAAAATATAAATAAATATGTAATATTGGACTCCAAACAAGACCAAATCTTTAAGTTAAAGTAGTAAATAAGGGAGCAGAATCCTAGGTAAGTGATATAAACCAGCTCTTCAGGAATATTATAGCAAAAATCTTTCTCAAAAGACGGAATGACAAACCGATTAAGGTACAAGAAGCATACAGGACACCAATTAGATAAAACTGCAAAAGAATATTCCATAGCATATAATAGTTAAAATATTAGGCATACAGAATGATTGAAAGACATTAAAAGCTGCAAAAGTAAATACATAATTCAAATATAAAGAAAATCCCATCATAATAGCAGCTCTCCCCACAAATTTTGAGATCCAGAAGAACCTAGAGTATGCATTCCAACTAAGAATAGACCATGACTACCAACCTAGACTAATATACCCAGAAAAATTATCTGTTACCATATAAAGAGAAGGAAAGAAGTTCCTTGATATAAACAGCCCACACAAATTCATATATAACAGACCAAACCTAAAGAATACTGTAGAAACATTATCCAGGATGAAGAGAATTATCATAGCCAAGACACTGAAGAAAGACAACAAGGGAAACTTCAATTACTGAAGCCAAGGTGCCACTAAGAACACACAAATCATCACCCAAAATCAGCAATCAATGGCTGAATCAACATACACTTTTCTATATAACTATAAATATTCTTGCATCAATCCTCTAATCTATATAACTTTAAATATTCTTTCATCAATCCTCCGATCAAAAGACACAGGATAGAATAATATATCAAGAAAGAAAAATCTATCTTTCTGTAGACTACAAGGGATACAGTTTAGATTTAGAGATAGGTACAATGTTAGAGTGATAGGATAAAAAAAAAAAATCCAAACAAACAAAACCAGGAAGCAATCAGATACTGCTGTCTTAATATCTAGCTAAATGAACTTTAAAATAAATTAGTCAGAAGACATAAATAAAGATATTTCTTTGTAGTCAAGAGAAAAATTTCAGAATGTAAAATTCACCAAGGTTGGGATAAGTGTGTATATTCCATCTGACCATAATACAGTGAAAGTTAAAATCTGTGGCAAACAAATCACTAGGAAGTATAAAACTCTTGGAGATTAAGAAATCTTTACCGAGTGGTCAAAGAAGAAGCAAAATAAATAAAAATATTTCTGGAACTAAGTTAAAATGAAAATCCCTGCAAACCAAATATATTAGAATAGATTCATCATGGAGATGTAGATGTAGATAGGGTTCATCGATAAATATAATAAATCATTAAAATGGACATAAAGATAAAAAATCACACCATCTCAGTAGGTACAAAATACACATTGAAAAAAGCCAACACATTTTTATTTATTTATTTATTTATTTATTTTTTAATTTTTTTTTTTTTTTGCTTATTCACTTTATAACCTGTCCCAGTCACCCCCTCCCACAATCCTTCCCCATCTCTTGTTTTCTGAGTACCCCCTCCTCCTGTATCCCCCACCCTGCCACTTTAAGTCTCTGAGAGGCTAGGTGCTTCCTCTCCCATTTAGGCCAGATGAGGCACCCAGCTAGAAGACCATACTCCATATACAGGCTGCATGTAAGCTCTAGAACAAAAAGAAGCAAAAACACCCAAGAGGAGTAGACGGCAGGAAATAATTAAACTCAGGGCTGAAATCAACCAAATAGAAACAAAGAGAACTATACAAAGAATCAATAAAACCAGGAGCTGGTTCTTTGAGAAAAATCAACAAAATAGATAAACCCTTAACCAGACTAATCAGAGGGCAGAGAGACAGTATCCAAATCAATAAAATCCAAACTGAAAAGGGTGACATAACAACAGAAACCGAGGAAATTCAACAAATCATCAGATCCTACTACAAAAGCCTATACTCAACAAAATTGGAAAATCTGGATGAAATGGACAATTTTCTAGACAAGTATCAGTTACCAATGTTAAATCAGGATCAGATAAACCATCTTAACAGTCCCATAACCATGAAAGAAATAGAAGCAGTCATTAAAAGTCTCCCCATCAAAAAAAGTCCAGGTCCAGATGGTTTTAGTGCAGAATTCTATCAAACCTTCAAGGAAGATCTAATACCAATTCTCTTCAAACTATTCCACAAAATAGAAACGGAAGGAATACTACCCAATTCATTCTATGAAGCCACAATTATGCTTATACCTAAACCACACAAAGACCCAGCAAGAAAAGAGAACTTCAGACCAATCTCCCTTATGAATATCGATGCAAAAATACTGAATAAAATTCTCTAGAACCGAATCCAAGAACACATCAAAACACTTATCCACCATGATCAAGTAGGCTTTATCCCAGGAATGCAGGGTTCGTTCAATATACGGAAATCCATCAACGTAATCCACTACATAAATAAACTCAAAGAAAAAAAACCACATGATCATATCTCTTGATGCTGAGAAAGCATTTGACAAAATTCAACACCCCCTTCATGATAAAAGTCTTGGAAAGATCAGGAATTCAAGGTCCATACCTAAACATAGTAAAAGCAATATACAGCAAGCCAGTAGCCAACATCAAACTAAATGGAGAGAAACTTGAAGCAATCCCATTAAAATCAGGGACTAGACAAGGCTGCCCACTCTCCCCCTACTTGTTCAATATAGTACTGGAAGTCCTAGCCAGAGCAATTAGGCAACAGAAGGAGATCAAAGGGATACAAATTGGAAAGGAAGAAGTCAAAGTTTCACTATTTGCAGATGACATGTTAGTATACTTAAGTGACCCCAAAACTTCCACTAGAGAGCTCCTAAACCTGATAAACAACTTTAGCAAAGTGGCTGGGTATAAAATTAACTCAAACAAATCAGTAGCATTCCTCTACACAAAGGATAAACTGGCTGAGAAAGAAATTATGGAAACAACACCATTCACAATAGTCACAAATATAAAATATCTTGGTGTGAATCTAACCAAGCAAGTAAAAGACCTGTATGACAAGAAGTGTTAAGCCAACACATTTTAATGATAAAAGATTAAGAGACAATATTGTTAGAGGAAAACATTCCTCAATATAACAAAAAAAAAAAAAAAAAACTTTTTAGGAGAAACAAGCATCCAATATCCTCCTAAATTGAGAAAAAAATAAAGCAATCTCATTAAAACCATGAATGAAGAAAAGGTCTCCACTATTCCTTCTCTTTATCTATACTGTGCTTGAAGCACTCCATAATGTGATTGAATCACTAGATAGAGAAATAAGGAAAGAGAATAAAATTAAAGAAATACAAATAGAGATTGATTCTTTTTCTGTTTGTATTTCTTTAATTTTATTAATAGTACCAGTCCATGAGCCAAGCATATTCACACTACCAGAATTCCAAGCAAAATAAACAATGCTGGAAAAACTATTATTCCTAACCTCAAGATATACTACTTACCCACAGTAATAAAAACAATATTTTGCTGATGTCAAAACTGATAGGAAAACTAATAGAATGAAGTCAAAGACCCAAACATGGGAACATATGACTAAAACAATCAAGTATTTGACAAGAAACAAAAAATATACAGTGAAAAAAAGGCAACATCCTCAACAAATGGTGCTAGAAGAACCAGATATCCACATGTAGAAGAATAAAAGTGTACCTCTAAAAATGTTAAGTCCAAATTAATTCAATGCCTAAATGAGAAACCAAAGACACTGAAACTGCTATAAAACACATAAACTATACCACCTATGAGATAGGTGTAGAAAGAAATTTTATGCGCAAGAACATATTCATCCATGAATTGAAGCCAGCGAATTATAAGTAGAACTGATTTAAAATTTGGTATAGCTAAGGAAACAGTGAGTTGAGTGATGGGGAAGCAACAGAATAGAGAGATCTTTACTAGCAATACATCTGATAGATGATGAGTATCTAGAAGTACAAAAGACTAAAAAACTATAACACAGGCTTTTTCACCTGGCCTCTTTGTTTCCTGAAATAATAACTCTGTGACATATTTATTTAAATAAATACTTAGGCCAATAGCTTTGGCTTGTTTCCCCTAACTCATAATTCAATTCTCTTCTTTAAATTAGCACAAGTCATGACACAGAGTTAGCTACTTCTCTCAGGTTCATGCATCTGTCTTCATCAGGGTTTGGTGCTATTTTTTTTTTTTTTTGCCTCGTTCTTTCCCAGAATGCTATTACTCTCTTCAGATGACTCATCTTCTAATTCTGCCAATTAACCATAGGTTTTTTTACTGACAGGTGAGTCTTCCACACAGTATATAAATAATCTCTCTATATTTCACTCTTTAGTTCAATAAGAGACTTTTCCCTTTTACAATAATAAACTATATAAAATAATAGCAATTATGATAATTATCAGGTAATATTTATACTCACAATGTCCAGTCCATATGTTTTTGGTAATCTTGGAGAAAGTGTTCTATCTTGATGAGTTCAGAGTTCTGTATCTAAATCAAGTTCTATCATAACTTACATTACAACCCTTAAAAACACTTCTTGGAACTTAAAACATTTTTCTAAGTCCTAAACAATTTATGATTAATGATGAAAGAAATATTACTTGAGTATACAAGAAATACAGTCAACAGCTTCCAAAACTATAGAAATGAGATAGTTGGCTATCAGGAAAATCCACCAAAATTTCTATGTTGGAGAATCTATTTTTGGCTTTTTGCCCAGGTTAAGTGACAGACCTTTATGTGAAGCAGGAGTTATGAAAGACTGCTAACCTTGTTTTGTCACATTCAGAAGTCAAATTCCCTGCATCCCATTTGAACATTTTGGACACCATTTTGTGTGCTGTTGAAGCAAGGGCAGTTGAAGCTTGCTAGTGGCTAGCTCACTACATTTGAACCAACCTTCATTTGGAGATTCATCAATGCTCATTATCTTCTAAGTAGTAATGCAGCTGATGCCAGGAAAGGTGACATGTCTCACTGCCAAAAAAGACTTTTAATAATAAAACATCTTTAAATGACATATTCTGTAGATCTCTGAGGTTTTTGAAGACAATCTATCACTCCATTTATCATCTCAGTATCTATGTATCTATGTATAATCTATGTATCTAGTATCTATCTACTATCTATCTATCTATCTATCTATCTATCTATCTATTTACCTCTATCTATTGAATATCAAAATAGGTAAATATTGCTTGTTTCTAGACATTTACTATCTGTTGAAACCTGTAAACATATTTATGTAACTAACTAAACTAGAATCAAGCATAATCATGAGGTTATTATCTAATTATTTACTTGTGTTACTTAATTATTGTAAACACTTTGTAGTAGCAATCTAAAAGACACCTAAGTTCACACTGATTTTTTTAAAAAAGTACAATACTTTAAACAAGAGTTTAAACATACATACAGAATATTTGAAACAATATACATTCCTAAATCTGTACCAATATACAAAGTTAATTCCAATGCAAAAATATTTGTCTTCTTGATATTTTTTGGTCTAAAAGTAAATTCAACAATATATACTTTTATCCTATTATTGCCATATCCCTCCATCTTTTCCATCTATTCTTTGCCTTTCCCCCCAAACATTAAAAAGTAGAGAAAGTATGATAGAGGAAAGAATAAGAAAGAGAAAAAGAAATTCCTGTTTGTAAAATTTCTTATTTTGCTTCCTCGCAGATCAATGGCATAACAAATTGTCAAGATTCCCATAAATGATGACAAACTTTCTTTATCCATTGAATAACCAAAAAGCATCCACAACATCTCTTATGCATAGAGGTGTAGTGTTTCTCTCTTAAAATTGCTTCCTGCTGTTTTGGGGCATCTTTTTTTCTTTTAGAAGCCCCCTAAAATTTTAGATTTTTGCCAGTCTTAAGAAAGGTAGGTGTAGCATTTTATGACAGTCTCTGCATGCTTAGGAAGTTCAGGATCAAATGAAATCTTTCCTGGAATAGTCTGAGGTGCTAGACAATCTAGCCAGCCATTTTGAAATTCTCCCAGATGCAGGTATTTGAGGACACAGCATTAAGGAAGTCTAAGGTAGAATCAAACAGGATGTCTCAGCATCTCAACATCCCTGAGGCTGAATCTTGTCAGGGCTTCGTTAACTTCCTTGATGTCTGCAAAAATATAAACTCTCATGGGTAATAGATTTTTCTCCAATAACAAATGTATGGAATGAAAAGTATGCACAATTCAGTTAAATATGATTATCTGTAGTCTGTTTGAACAGGTAAGACATTTGTGTTTCTTTTAAGGTTAGTTTGCATTATACAACTAAAGTATAGTGTAAATTTATATCTATGCTATTTGACAGAATAGCATGAAAAGCGTTTAGGATACTATAGTTAACAAGATTAACTGAATATGCATAGCTGAAATTTCTAATGGAGATATTTTGATGTCTCAGCCAGTCTCAGAGCTATTCCCATGTAAGGCTTCAGTGATTCAAATCACCTGTTTTGTTGGTCTTTATGATTTTCCTTGTTTTAGGTTTGCAGCCAAGATGTTCAGGTGTCTCCCATTGTCATATCAGATTTTTATGAATTTGCAGGAAATCCACAGATCTTATCTTTATTGAATTGTTTATTTAAATTTATTAAATTGCTATCTAAGAACTTCATTTTACTAATTTTAAACTATTTTCTATTATTATTTATACCCAGTTTTTTGTTTCTTCTACTGGTTTTCATTTTAATACCTTACAAGTTTAGAAGTTTGGGGTTTCCCAGTCTAGGCCTGGGTTCCATTGCCTGCAGCCATTCTCTGACACATAGGTCAAGCCATAAAGGGTCAAACCTCCTACCATAGCCAACCAGACAGGAAAGGGCATCCTGCCATGCTGTGAGCAGATCATCAGCTTATTAGTGGTATCACCAGTTGCCACTGCAGTGACTGGCCCAGGAAATAGTGGTCTCCCTTGCCACAAGTGCCTGGACTTGCCTGAAAGACTACTGTGAAGCTCCTGTACTATACAGCTCCAAATGTTCACAGTCTCCATTCTAGTACCTGGCAGCTGGATTCTGGTTTTGGATAGCAAGGCTTCTATGTGAACCACACCAGACCTCTTTGTGGTTTCTAACTCCAAAATTTCTAGGAAACTGCTTTCTACTTAGGACTTCTCAGCCTCAGTGTACCATTTGTAATTGGAGGCTTTTCTACCTGGCATCTGTGTTCCTTAAAATAAAAACTCTGAGACTACTTATATATGAACTAATGCTTAGTCCAATACTTTGGCTGCTTTTTGCATGCTTATCATTAATTATGCTATTTAAACTAATGAAAGTCATGTCAAGTTGTTAGTTACAATCCTAAGTTCATGCACTTGTCTCCATTAGGACTCAGGGCAAATCTTCCAACCTCACTACTTCCCAGGACTATTTTTTTTTTTAAATTTTTTTTTATTTCAATTTTCTGCCTTAACAGTCATTTGTCCAGGTCATGTTAGATTGACATGAAGTCCTATATACTCGTATTACATGCAGCTTGTTTCTCTCATTTCAGGAAAACTCCAAAGGGTCTACTGAATGCTCTTTTCAGACTCTTCAGACTTTAAGGAGAACTTAGCTCCCACATGACATTACAATAACTTCTTTTGTCATGTCAAACTAGAGTCCTCAGTTTCTGTCCTCACTTCTCCTAATTCTTGAGATTTGTTATCCTTAAAAGACTTAACACTTTATCTCTTAGATTTAGTTCTTGTTAATTTGTACAGGTTTGACATTGCTTCTGATTCCACTAATTTCTTACCATAAAGTAATAATGCTTCTTATACTCATAACTCAAAAATAAAGTCTATCCTGAATGCTTTTCAGCAGATCTTCAGTTTCAGTATCTTTTATACTGAGAACTTAGCTGTATACCAACATGACAGATAAATAACTTCTTATGTCATTACACAGAAGCCTACCAAGTTAAAAATCACCTGTGTCTATTCTCACTATCATTCTTCCTAAAAAGGTCTTAGGTACAGAAATATATGGCTCATAATCCCTATAAAAAGAACAAATATTAACACAATAATATTCCCTTAAAATATTAGTTAATTGTTTTTTACAAAGTTTATTGACAATTGTTCTGAATAAACTTCCAAAACTGAAAATTTCTACAAAATAAAATAGTATTTATGAAGCCTTTAACTAGTTTGGATACAAAAAAAAATTCCTCTCGATGCTTAAATCAATATTTTGCTGAATATTAAGAAGTATTTATCACAGCAAAAACATCTGCTATCTCATTCAAACTAAAATAATACTATTTATATCTAAGTTGACAAGCAAACCAAATCAAACCAAACAAAAACAAAACAAAACAAATAAAGAAAAAAGAAAAAAAAGAGTCAAAGCAATAATGACCCATATTAAAATTGGCATAGAATCTGAATGGAGCATTCTCAAAAGCAGAAACAAAATGTTTAAGAATTAGTTTCAACAAACCCAAAAGAAGAGAACCACACAAGCATAACAACAAAAAATTACAAGAAGCAACAATCATTCATCCTTAACATAATGGACTTAATTCCCCAATAAAAAGACATAGATAACAGGCTGAATATGTAAACAGGACCAAATATTTTGCGACATATAGGAAACATGCCTCAGTGATAAAGACAGACACTACCTCAAAGTAAAAGGCTGGAACATTTTTTCCAGGAAATGGTCTCAAGAAACAAGCTGGAGTACCAATTCTAGTATCCAACAAAATAGATTTCAACCAAAAGTTATCGGTTAAGTTGGGGAAGGACATTACATGCTCATAAAGGAAAAATTCACCAAGAGGAACTCTCAATTCTGAACATCTATGCCCCAATTACAAGGGCACCCACATTCATAAAAGAAACTTTACTGAAGTTAAAAGCTTCACTACTGAACCCCACACAATAATAGTAGGAAACTCTAACACTCTACTCTGAGCA
The DNA here is from genome assembly GCA_021653895.1 of Mastomys natalensis. Lineage (NCBI taxonomy): Eukaryota > Metazoa > Chordata > Mammalia > Rodentia > Muridae > Mastomys > Mastomys natalensis. Next base: position 19,069 of record JAJTUV010001923.1, read on the forward strand.
ATGGATAATCATGGAAACAGAAAATAAATAGAAATACAGTGAAACTAACAGAAGTTATGAACCAAATGTATTTAACAGATATCTATAGAACATTTCATCCTAAAACAAAAGAATATATCTTCTTCTCAGCAACTCATGATAATTCCAACTGCCTATAATCAGACACAAAACAAGCCTCAACCAGTACAAGAAGAGTGCATCCAATGCATCCTACCAGATCACCATGGACTAAGGCTGGTCTTGAACAACAACAAAAACAACAGGAAATTCACAGTACATATGGAAGGTGAACAACTATATACTCAAGATAACAGGGAAGAAAAAAGGCATAAAAACTTTTAAGAATTTAATGAAAATGAAGGCACAACATACCCAAATTTATGGGACACAATGAAAGTGATACTAAGGAAAACTCAACTCTGTGGGCTTCCATAAAGAAATTGAACAGAGCATAGACTAGCAGCTTATCAGGGCATCTAAAAGCTCTAGAAGAAAAAGAAGCAAATATATAAAAGTAGAGTAGATGGCAAGAAATAATCAAACTCAAGGCTAAAATCAACCATGTAGAAATAAAGAGAAGTATGCAAAGAATAAACAAAACCAGGAGCTTTATCTTTGAGAAAATCAACAAGATAGATAAGCTCTTAGCTATACTAACCAAAGGGCACAGAGAGGGTATCCAAATTGACAAAATCAGAAATGAAAATGGAGACATAACAACAGAAACTGAAAAAATTCAAACATTATCAGATCCTACTACCAAAGCCTATACTCAACCAAACAAGAAAATATAGATGATATGGATGATTTTCTAGACAGATACCAAGTACCAAAATAAATCAGGATCAGATAAACCATCTAAAGAGTCCCATAACCCATAACAAAATAGAAACAGTCATTACAGTCTCTCAACCAAAAAGTCCCCAGGGCCAGATGGTTTTAGTGAAAAAATCTATCAGACCTTCAAAGAAGACCTAATACCATTACTTCTCAAAGAATTTCATAAAAGAGAAACAGAAGGAACATTACATAGTACATGCTCTGAAGCCACAATTACACTAATACCTAAAACACACAACAATCAAAGAGAACTTCAGACCAATTTTGTTTATGACTATTGATGCAAAAATTCTCAATAGAATACTTGCAAACCAAATCCAAGGAACACATCAGAAAGATCATTCACCATGATCAAGTAGGCTTCCTCCCAGGGATGCAGGGGTGGTTCAATATATGGAAATTCATGAGTGTAATCCATAATATAAACAAACTTAATGAAAAAAAATCACCAAAAGGCTTTGACAAACACAACATCCCTTCATTTAAAAGTACTGGAGAGAATAGAAATTCTAGGTCTGTATCTAAATGTAATAAAAGCAAAATATAGCTAGCCAATAGCCAACACCAAACTAAATGGAGAGAAACTTGAAACAATACCACTAAAATCAGGGAAAACACAGGACTGTCCACTTTCCCCCCATCTATTCAATATAGTACTTGAAATTCTAGCCAAAGCAATTAGGCAACAAAAGGAGATCAAAGGAATACAAATTAGAAGGAATGATGTGAAGATATTATTTGCTGATGATAGGATAATACACATAAGTAACCAAAAATTCTTGATAGTATATTTTAGTAACCCCAAAGCATCTACCAGAGAACTCCTAAACAACTTTAGCAAAGTGGTGGATACAAAATTAACTCAAACAAATCAGGTGCTTTCCCCTACTCAAAGGATAAATTGCTTGGGAAAGAAATTACGGAAATGACACCTTCACAATAGTCATCAATACTGTAAAATAACTTGGTGTGAATCTAACCAAGCAAGTAAAAGATCTGTATGATAAGAACTTTAAGTCTCTGAAGAAAGAAACTGAAGAATTCCTCAGAAGATGTAAAGATCTCTTATGCTCGTGGATCAGCAGAATTAGCATAGTAAAAATATCTATCTTACCAAAAACAATCCCCATCAAAATTTCAACCCAATTCTCAGATATAGAAAGAGCAATTCTCATATTTACCTGGAATAACAAAAAATCCAAGATATCAAAAACCATTTTCAATAATAAAAGAATTTCTGGAGGAATCACCATCCCTGACCTCAAGCTATACTACAATGCAATAGTGATAAAATCCACAAGGTATTGGTATCGAGATAGACAGGTAAATCAATAAAATAGAATTGAAGAATCAGAAGTGAACTCACACACCTATGTCCACTTGAAGTTTTGACAAAGGAGACAAATCCATTCAGTGGGGGGAAAAAAAAAGACAGTTTCAACAAAGGATTCTGAATAATTGGCAATCAACATGTTGAAGAATGCAAACTTACCCATTCTTTTCTCCTTGTACAAAGCTCAAATCCAAGTCCTCCATTTAAAACCAGATATGGTGAGTCTAATAGAAGAGAAAATGGGAAAGAACCTCAAACACATTGGCACAGGGGAAAATTTCCAGAACAGAACACCAATGGCTTATACTCTAAGATCAAGAATTGACAAATGGGATCTCATAAAATTGAAATGCTTCTGTAAGGTGAAGGATACTGTCAATAGAAAAACAGCAATAGACAGACAGAGAAAAGATCCTTACCAACCTAACATCTGATAGAGGGCTAATATCTAAAATATACAAAGAATTCAAAAAGTTAGACTCCATAGAATCAAATAACCCTTAAAAAAAATGGGATCCAGAGCTAAACAGAGAATTCTTAACTGAGTATGAGAACTTACAGGAATGTTTAACATCCTTAGTCATCAGGGAAATGCAAATCAAAAAAACCATGAGATTCCACCTCACTTGATCAAAACTTCAGGTGACAGCAGATGCTGGTGAGGATGTGGAGAAAGAAGAGCACTCCTCCATCGTTGGTGGGATTGTAAGCTGGTACAACCACTATGGAAAGCAATCTGGAGAGTCCTCAGAAAACTGGACATAGTACTTACTACCTGAGGACCCAGCTATACCACTCCTGGGCATATATCTTAATGATTCTCCAACATATAATAAGAACACATGCTCCACTGTGTTCATAGCAGCCTTATTTATAATAGCCAAAAGCTGGAAATAACCCAGATGTCCCTCAACAGAGGAATGGATACAAAAATTATGATACATTTACACTATGGAGTACTACTCAGATATTAAAAACAATAATTTCATAAAATTTGCAGGCAAATGGATGGAACTGGAAAATATCATCCTGAGTGAGGTAACCCAATCACAAAAGAACACACATGGTATGTACTCACTCTTAAGTGGATATTAGCCAAAAAAAAAAAAAAAAAGTTCAGAATATCCATAATACATCTCACAGACCATATGAAATCCAAGAAAGAAGATCATACCAAAATGTGGATGGTACAGTCCTACTCATTAAGGGGAAGAGAATAGTCTCTGAAAAGTAGAGGTAGAAAGGGTCCTGGGAGGGAGAAAGGAGGGGGGAGTTAAAAAGGGGGACTAGTTAAGGTATGGGTGGAGTTGGGAAAGAATACAGAGGGTCAGAAATTTCAAAGTAGGTGTGTTGTAGTAGGGGATGGGGAGCTGGGGGAGCCACTAGAAAGTTCCAAATGCCAGGGACCCAAGAGGTTCCCGGGACCAATAGGAGGACATTAGCCAAAACACCCAACATAGGTCAGGTAGAACCTGTAGAGACCATATCCAGTGGATAGACACGATTCCTGATTGAGGATGGGGCCACCCACCCACCTCAAAAATATTCAACCAGAATTCCTCCTGTCCAAAGGAAATGCAGGGACAAAGAGTGGAGCAGAAACATAAAGAAAGGCCATCCACAGACTGCCCCACCTAGGGATACATCCCATCTGTAGACACCAAACCGAGACACTATAACTAATGCCAAGAAGGATTTACTGACAGCAGCCTGGTATAGCTGAGAGGCTCTTCCAGAGCTGGACCAATACAGATATGGTTGTACACAGCCAAACATTGGAATGAGTGCACGAACCCCAATGGAAAATTTAGGGAAAGGACTGTAGGAGCTGAAGGGGTTTGCAACCCCATACGAAGAACAACAATATCAACCAACCAGACTCCAAAATTCCCAGGGACTAAACTATCAACCAAAGAGTACACATGGGGGGACCTATGGCTCCAGCTGGATATGTAGCAGAGGATTGTCTAATCTGGCATCACTTGGAGGGGAACCTCTTGGTCCTCTGTAGGCTTGATGACCTAGGAGAGTGGAAGGATATGGTGCTGAGGCAGGAGTGGGTCAGTACACCCTCATAAGAGACAGTGGGAGGGAGCAGTGGATAGGGAAATTGTGGAGGGGAAACTGGGAAGGATGATAACATTTGAAATGCAAATAAATAAAATAACCAATAAAATAATGAATGAATTAGTTTAAAAGATGTTCATTTTTCCCTAGTGATTGGGAATTGAAAATTAAGCATGTTTGATTTTCTTATACCTGTAAGAATGGCAAACTTCAATATAACTAAGAAGGATATTAGAAAGAATGTGATGAAAAGGGAACCCCATTCACTGATGGTGGAATTTCAAAGTTGTCCTAAGTAATGAAAATACAATTTTTCATTCACTATGCAATATGAGTACTATGCAGTTGTAACGAAAATTGAAAACATGAAAGTTACAGGTAAATGTATGAAACTAGAAAACCACTTTTCATTTGAACAATCATTACCCTGCTAATTAAGGTTGAAATCTACCATCATCCTTCTGGGCTGGGTGCAAAATGGCACATTCCCTTTACCAGCAATGGCTCTCCTTTTCTGACCTTGTCTGGGTATCTCAAAACGCCCATAGACCTCTGCCTATGCAATATTACACAGCCTTAGTTAAGATTAAAAGTTCAAATTCCTTTCTCCAGATAAGAACCCTTTCACTGGTTACCTAGCGCCCGAGATTCCTGGAACAACGCCTCTCTATGTTAATGAAGCATCTGTATACCTTAAGGATATTTGCACATCCTGGATACTCTCACCCTACTCTGTAGCTTGTCAGGGTCATCAGTATCATATTTACACAAGGCTTCTGAACCTCCAGCTGGACTTAGATCAGCTGATGATCCCCTAGTGGAGCCAGGGAGTATCATAAACAATCAATGAAGGTCCTCAGCCCTGGGAAGGTTAATTCCTACTTTCTCAGCAGTTATCAGTGGCCTGTAGTTTCTGGTCCACAGATGTGACCCTGTGAGATTTCTTTCCTTTTGTATTAGCATTTCTATTGATATTGCTATTATTCTTACCTTATTTGTACTTAAAATCTTTCCATTCCTTTTCATGTGCTACTTCCTGAGCCATGTGAAATTATGCAGAAACTATGATGATGATGTATCCATTACTTTTGAATCCCTAAGAGCCATGTTGTTTGCATTGTGTCCAGCTATGATGTTCTGTTATGGTTTTCATTTGCAATAAAAAGAAGTGTCTTTGCCTAAATCTACAATGATTTTTGGGTATGTGGTGATTTGGATAAAAATGGCCCCCAAAGGCTCATATATTTGAATATTTAGTCTGTAGTTTATGAAATTATTTGTGGAGGATTAGGAAGCTGAAGTGTTGCTTGCAACCCTGATCAAGACACTTGGGTGCAGAGTTAAGAAAACTCAGGGTCAACAACACAGACTCCAGGAGTCAGGCAAATGACCAAAACAAACTCCTTATTACAGGAATTGGACAAACCTTTACAATCCCCTCGCAGCATCTCATTGGCTCTCCAGTAGCCAGATGTGGCACTATCTCTCTGTCATTGGCCTGCTCCATTGTCTGATGCAGCTTCAGAGGTCTCTATCCATGCCAGCAGATTCTAGGTTGGCTTTGGGAGGAAGTATCAGCTGTGCATGTGCCAGCATTGTGATTGGGCCTGTTTGGCTAAGTTCCTCATATAGTTGAACAACGTATGTAGCAGAAAACGTCTTTGAGGCTATAAAGCTCATGATATTCAGAGTTAAATCTCTTTGTGTTGTGATTATGGATCACAGTGCAAACTCTCACCTACTATTCCAGTTTCAGTATCATTCCTGAATGCTTGCTACCATTCTTGCCTCCATGAAAGTTATGGAATCTAAACATCTGGAATTAGGAGTCACAAATTAAATGCTTTTCTTTATCAATTACTTTGTAAAACATAATATTGTAAAACAGAAATTTGAAAATTAATAAGAAATGTTATATGGAAAAGATTTAGAATGTTAGAATCTATGCTGGTCTAGAAAAGTGATGGTAGTAGGGTTTTTGTTTTTTTTTTTTTTTCTGTTTTTTTTTATATATTTTTTTAATTTTTTATTGGATATTTAATTTATTTACATTTCAGATGACATCCCCTTCCCCATTTCCTTTCCCTAAAACCCCTCTTTTCCATCTCCACTCCTACTTTTTGCTTTCACCCATTTTAATTGCATGCAAATATTAAGGTCAGTTCTAGTTTGAGGAACCAGCAATAAAATAGATGCAAATAGTCAAGGAACAAGCAAGACAATAAACACAAATAGTCAAAGAGCAGGCAAGGCAATAAACAAAATTTAGTGAACACTCCCATGATCACTGTTTCTAAGGGCTTATCAGGATTACCAAAATATGTGAGCCAACTTCCCTGTCCTAGCCCAAAGTCATTTCATGTCTGAAGCCTACTTCCTTGTTCTAGCCTAGAATTTAGATTCCTGCCTGAAATTACTTCTTTGTTTAGCCTAATATTTAGATTCCTGCCTGTAATTACATGTTCTAGCCAAACATTTAGATTCCTGCCTGAAATTACTTCTTTGTTCTAGCCTAATGTCAGATTCCTGCCTGAAGCCTACTTCCTTGTCCTTGGCCAATGTCATATTCCTGCCAAGCAACCCATTTCCTTGTCTTTGGCCCATGTCAGGTTCTTGCCAAGCAGCCCCAAAGGCTCTCTGCCTCTCCCCCTTTTTTTATCTCATTTACAAGACTGAGCCTGTCTTTGGTCAGTCTGACAAGAATGACTTCCTTACCCATCAGGGAATATGCATTATCAAAGGCAATGCACTTCTGTCTTAGGTTGGTAAGGCTCTGTCCTTGGCTTGCCAGCCTGTGAAATTAATAACACTGTCTGGGGGTCCATTTTCAGTTTCAAGCCATGTACTTGGAGGCCAACATGTTAATGTTGTTAAAGACAAACTTTAACATGATGGACAGGAATAAAAGTATTCCCAGGACAAAAAGGGCTACCATGATTAAGCTATATATGCCATTCTTGAATCTTGACCAAAATAGAAATACTAACCTCAGGCCATGTGTAATTTTATCAGCAGTATCTACCACATTAATGGTAGGTAGAGATGCATTCTTTAAATTCATAAGCTCATTATGCAAAGTTAAAAGCATTTAGAGGTATTAGAATTATGCCAAATACAGTGCATAATTATAGTGTCTTTAAACTTTTTCCCTAATTATAATGACTACCACTGTAAATTTTAGAACTAACATGAATCCAATGGTGTTTGGTATGACACTCGAGATGGCTCCTTACTCTTAAACTCTGAACCTCCTTCCAATAATTTGAATAGGATAAAGAGCATCAAACCATTCTTCCAAATGCCTATCTAAATCCTCTTGTATATTGAACACATTAATAATATTTTTTGCTAAATGGTTACCAGATTAGATGTCTTAACTTCTGTGTCAAAGCAATTGTGGAAGCAGTGTTGCTAGAAATTAATGTATTTAAAGCTGTTATACCAGCAATAATCAAGCCTAATACCCTCTTGCTTCTGCTTAAAGCCTGACTCACTTTTTCTAGTACTTACAAGCTTTTTCGAAATACCAATTCTGTGATACTCAGGGCAATAAAACAAAAGCTGGTTGATAGACTCCATAACTGTCATGCCAGATTTCAACACACTAACACAATTAGAAAGTGTACAGTCAATGCAACTTATATTAAATACCGTAGGAGAAACAAAAGTAATTTTAACTTGACAATTGAAAGAGCCTTAACACATGTGCTAACGTGTGTTTGAAATCCAGATCCTGCCCCAACTTTATATCTTGCTAACATATCATCATATAGAACTGTAGCTAACTTCCAAGTATGTCTCTGAAAATGTCCAGAACCAGGCTACATATGAAGACTGTTATTTCCAATATTGGATTGATTTCTGACCAGTACATGATTGAATCTGAATAACTTGTCACATTTAAGAAAAATACAAGAGTCATATAGCTTCTCTTTTTGATTCTCTGTTCCACAAGATCTAAAAACTTGAGGCAAGGCAGCTTGTCTCATCAGGGTATAGGTAAGCAATTGTTTGTTGAGAACATAAGTCCAATACAGCTTCCCAGTCACCATTGTCAGGGCACTCAGCAAGCTCACAGGTCAGCATCATTGTTTGTCCTGGCACCAGCATGTCTCACCAATCACTCTGGCAGCCATATTCTTCCTTCAGCATCCTGCATAGAAAAATCAAACATACCCTCTTTCCCATATTAAATACTTGATCAGGATCATGCATTATGCCAGTAAGTGCATCCTTCCCATAGTTGACCTCACTAGCCCTAGGAAGATGACTAGATTTCCAATACAGATTTGGTTTCTATCTTGTTTAAGGATCTTAGGTACAATTAGACAATTGTTTATTGCTGGATGGGGGCCAGTTCTGGACTTTGATTTTCTCTTGAAGGTACCTGAGGGAAAAGAACATTGGAAGAGCATCTTGGTATTTCTAGAGACTAAGGTTGCTTACTATTATAACATTTACCAATCTTGACTTTAAGTTACCCTTGAAGTCAGAAACTGCAGGCCTCTTGATCCATGGATTCTTGTTGCTTAGCAGCAGGGGGATTAGTAAAAGTAAAGAGGTCCTTTGTTCTTTTCTCACTGGTCCTCCATGTGCCAGGCCCTAAGCTGTGAGTTTATTCAACTCCTAGTCAACTAGGGAAAATTACTCCCAGAAAGAGGAAAGGGGAGACACTTTTAAAAAGATTCTAATTCTAAGGGAAAGAAAAAGGGTGAGGAGACATCAGAATATATACTGCTTAATTTTAAGTTACTTTACTTACTTAATTTCTAAGTTATCTACTCTGCTATCTTCTCCTTCTTCATCCTAATTTGCTCTCTCCTGTTAAATGCACTTGTTCTTATTTTTGTACCTTTTTTAGGAGAATAGATTACATGGATTTTTACAAGCATCCTTTTCAATTTTTTTTACAAAAGTTGACTAAAATTCAAACAAATTCAAATCATTAATTCAATAAGAAGTTTACAATAGAGATGTTTACATTGTTTCTATTAAGACTAGTTATCTAGCTAGACAATATCTGTCAGTAGCTCCACTGGTTCATTTAGCATCTAACACTATAATTTTTGGGTTAAGTTAGCATTGAAGTTTTGCAGAGATATTTTATCATCTGTCCTTGAACCTACAATAAATACTTTGTTACTTATTATGACCTTTATAAATTGTTTTACAGTTCTAATGATTGTATTCTAAGTGGCAAGTGCCTGCTTTATATCTCAGAGACAATTAACTCATGACATGTGAAGACTGGCAGCATTCTAATTGCAGTTTTCATATCAGAGAGTGCTTTAATAGCACTCCTATTATAAAGGGCTTAATAATTATTACTATAATTTTAGTAATTCTTATAGAATTATTAATGGGAATTAAGAAATCATCTGTATGTCTCTATAGCATCACTACCAGAAAGTACATTATCAATTTATCTGAAGAAAATCTGCCCAATATGGGGGCTAATACCCAGGAATTATATATTAATTTAATGTAGTAATGAAACTGACAGGAAAGGCAATCAAGAATCAAATCTTGAAAATGTTTTCTCTTCAGCCTTGTCTGGAAGGGCTCATCCATTGTAATTCACAGTCCATGGTGAATCCACCTCAGCAAGATCAATTGCGAGCTTTTAGCCATTCCTAGATGGTTCCTAACTATTACCACCAATATATGAGCACTACATACTGTATGTTTACAGATATACTGACCTGCTAGTAATTGTTGTAATTCATACATTTAATAGCTAGTTGTTACTATTATTTTTTTTTATCTACCTTAGCAACTTTTATAGTGTTTTCTAATTCAAATGATACTACAGGATGGAGGTTTTTATGTTACATTCAATTCATATAATCTTAATACTGTTTTCTAATTTCTAGTGTTAGAAATTCTGGATAAATACACAAGCAAAAGATCTATTTATCTAACATCTACCTATTATATAACTACCATTTATTTACCTATCATCTATCTATCTATAACCATATATTTATCATCCATCTCCATGCACAAAAGTTAGATACAGGTGCATCGAAGACCTCAATCTTAAATCTGAATTTTAAAATTTAAATTGCTAGAAAAAACATAGCAATACTTTACTAAATTTAGGTTTAGGAAAGGAATATCAAAATAGAATTTCATTCAGTAACAACTGATAAGTAGAACTTCATAAAACTAAAACACTCAAATATAGTTACTGAGATAACCGAATTGAGTGAAGTGGGAGGCCACAAAATAGGAATGATCTACACCAGCACTATACCTAACATATAATTAATATTCAGAGTATACAAAGAACTGAGGAAATCAAGGGGTCTAAAAACAGACAAAATCAAAAGAACCACCACTGCCACCAAAAATATCCAAGTGACCATCTGAAGAAAAGAGTTTAAACTAGAGTTTAAACAGCAAGTTAGAAAGAGAAGAAATAAAAATGATTAATATGCCAGAAAATATCCATATCCCCTTGTGATTATGGAAAAGTATATCAAAATAACTCTAAAATAAGTCAAAGTTTGGCAAAACAACTGACAACAATACTGGAATGGATGTGGAGGAGAGTACATTTATTAAGTGTTGGAGATCTTTCAAATTTGTCTAAACACTCTGGAAATCAGTTTGGGGAAATCTATGTAAAGCTATTAAGTAATTCTCCATTATGATCCATCTATTTAACTCCTTGGCATATGCTAAATGATTCAACATGCTATTCCACAGTTACTTACTCAGCAATGTTCATTACTGTCTTATTCATAATAGGTAAGGAATCAAAGAAAAACCTAACTGTACTTCAGAGATGAATGGATATTGAAAGTAAGGTGCATATGTGTAAAGGGATACTTAGTCTGCTGAAAAGGGAAATTATGAAGATTATAGGAAAGTGTACACTAGAAAATATTATGTTGGTGAAGTAACCAAGCCCCAGAAATGCATACATTACTCAATTTTTTCTTATCTTCATTTTCTATTCCAAACCTCTAAAGTTGTACAAATCTGTGATAACCTTGATCTTACCACAGAAAGCAAAGAAAGTATAAATGGACTGTGGTTTTGTGAGCTGATTTAGGAATAGAATGATACAGGTGACATAGAACAGAAAATGTAGAAGTGTAGCACAAAGTTCAACAAGAGAGGGAGGAAGGAAATCAATTCAAAGGAAACCAGTGTGGAGGAGAAATTCACCAACTGTGACTGATAATGACTCAAACAATTTTCCTATACCTTTATTGAAGTTGTACACAATCATATCCATTTATATGATACATTGAGAATATTATATATATATTGTATATTATTAGTAACAACAATATACCACACACACACACACACACACACAATCTTAACACTATAAATCTTAAAAGTCTTATACACTAGAACGACATTGTTCAGCATAAGATCAATAGACTACCAAATATGACTAATTTTCTTTCAAATAATTTGCCAAAGTAGCCTAAGTGACTCCTAAAATAGTACAGCTTTTGGTTGTTGTCTTTCTTGGCTCCTCAGAGGTCGAAAGTAAGCCTCCATTGCTGAAAAAAATGGTTTTATAAAAAGGCATTGTAAGACTGCATGCCTATGTCTCTGACTCTGTTTTCTTCCTTCAGGAACCAGTTCCCCTACTGGACTGCCTTATCTAGCTCAATGGGAAAAGGAGCACTTAGTCTTACTGAAACTTTACATGCCAAGGCTGGTTGATATTTATGGGAGATCTCTTCTTTTATGAAGACAAAGGCCCTAACTTCATCTGCTTATCATTTTCTTCCAAATTTAATGGTGTAAACCCAGGAAGTGACATGTCTTAGTGTCAAAAATCTTAAATCAATATATCTTTAAATGCCATAGTCTGTGAGTCTCTGACGTTTTTGAAGACCATCTATCTATTAATAGCATATTGAGTGAGAAAACATTGCCTTTCTCCAGCTACCTATTATCTGTGTAATCCAGGGTATATATTTCTGTAATAATCCAGACTGGTATCTGTTAAGTCCATGATTTTGATTGACTATTAATTGCATTACTTAATTATCCTAATAAGTTTGTAATAGAAGCTATTAAAATGTTGGCACTAAACCTGTATTTTTAAATGAGCTGCAAATGCATACTGCCTATCTAAATGTTGAAACATACGTATATTATGTTATAACAAAATTAATCTTAAAGTTTGTATCAATATATAAAGATTTATACCAATGAAAAGCTTAAACTTGTATCAATATACAATATCCTGTACCAATGTAACAAAATATGATTTCAGTTCTCAACCAAAATATGAAGATCTCTACCAAAGTAAGATTATGTCTATAAATTTTCTTGGTTTCAGTAGATTTAGTGATCTATGCCTATTTTTCTAATGTCTATAATAGTTCTATTTTTCTTTTCAAACCGCTATCTCTTACATAAGGATGAATAAAAGATAGAGAGGAGGACTTGAAAGAAAAAAGAATTTTGTGAATCTAACCTATTGTGTTTCTTCCCTTTCCATGACCAAAAATTATTTGTAATCATCCTCTAAAATGAGAACATATCCATAACTCATGACTAAAACCATTCAACTCAACTTTATTGTGACAGTCTTCTTATAATTGCTTCCTGTTGAATTGGGGCAAAAAATTCTTTTGGGGGGGCAAACAAAAATTAGAAAAATGGTTAGTCTTAAGAAAGCTAGCTGTAAACATTTGTTGTCTAGCTTTCATGTGCTGAGAAACTTCAGGGCCTAATTGAAGTTCCTGACTGGAACAATCTGAAAGGCTAAATGAACGGAGGTCACGTGAGATTAGCAGCCCTTCCTAAAGTTGTACTCAAAGCAAGTCTCTATAAACTGTGTCATTTGAAGAAGGATCAGGCAGGAATCTGAAACATCAAGTCTCAGCATCATCTCAGCATCTCAGCATCTCAGTATCTCATCATCTCTGTATCCTGAGGGGAAATCCTATTAGGGCTTCCTTTTTGGCCCTCCACTCTGTAATATACAAACCTTACAAGCAATATATGTTTCTATAAAAACATTTGTATGGAATGTACAGAATTCACAGATCAATTAAGGATGATTTTTTGTTCTTTGTTTGATCAGATGAAAGACATCTGTCTTTAAAAATTAGGGGTTTTTTTTTTGTTTGTTTGTTTTTGTTTTTTTTTTTTGAGACAGGGTTTCTCTGTGTAGCCTGGGCTGTACTGGAACTCACTCTGTAGACAAGGTTGGTCTCGAACTCAGAAATCTGCCTGCTTCTTTAAAATTAGTTTTAAAAGTTAGATTATATATCAGATTCTAATATCAATTTTTATCTGTACAATTTAAAAGAATGGTATGAAAATTGTTGAGCATTTTGTAGTCAAAAAGATCTACTGGTTAGGAAAAGCCTTTTTTTTTTTTTTTTTTTGTCTCAGCCTGTCTCAGAGCTGTTCTCAAGTAGCAGGATCAGTGCATACATTGCCTTTCTTGTTGATCTTGCCAATCTCATTTTTTCTGTAGCCAAGATCTTCAGGGGTCTTTCCCAGTCAAATTTTATTTTTAATAATTTGGATGGGAGGTATATCTTTTTGTTTTTATTGGAACAAATGGAAAATCTCCTCCTTAACACACTAATCTCCTTTATTCTATTTTGAAATTCAGACTTCTATTGACTGACCTAATTCACAGCAGTCCTTTCTAAAATTCAAGGGATCTTAACAGTTGTTCTATTTGTCTCATTGACTTTTAAAAATTACAACCAACAAAGCACATTTTAAATTATTTTTGAAAATAACATATCCCCTTCTGTTCCATGAGCATTTCCTTCAGAATCCTGTTAGGTCTTTTTATAATGGCTTAACCTATAGGATTATAAGCTATATCCAGAATATCTTTAGGCCATAATTTATTGTGTATTTTAATGGACATATATGTCTGAGCACCATCAGTGTTAATCTGTAAAGGTGTCTCCAAGATAGCCATCATTTCTAATAAATGTGCAATTTTAGAATCACCCCATCAGAACTCAGGCAGGAAAGTCCACTGAAACTCCAAACATATATCAACTGTATGATGTATCAACATGTATACGATCTCAACTCTCCAAACTCTATAAAATGAAACACTCAATCCATTGTGTAGCTTTGCTTTAGGTTAGCATCAATAAGCAGAATCTGGATTCTTAATTCAATATATTATATCTCTATGTGCTACCATTCTAATTTCTCAAACCTCTGTGGACACTTCCTGCCTAGAACTACATATTTTTTTGTTATGCTATTGTAAGTTTGGATCGATTTCTCTGAGGGTTTCTTTTTTGATTTAAAGATTCTTCCAATCTCTCTCTGTTTTATGCTCTCTAATCTAGTATCTAATTTCTCAATCTCTTCTTTCTGCAAGTTTGTCATATTCTGATTCCTCCCAAAGATGACATACAAACTGTAATCTGCAAAAACAAAAACAAAACAAAAACAAAAACAAAAAAAAACCCAGCCATTTGTATGCTGATAAGCAAAGCAAGACTATTTTGAATCCAGATGCAGCATGTCATTGTGTTTCCATCTATCCCGAATATTTCCTTTTTAATTTCAAATCAACCTTGTTCTTAAGGTATTTATTTTTGTATTTTTAAATTAAATGTATTTGTCTCTGATTTTTTTGCTTAGTTTTCATTCTCTTTTATTGTTCTTTAAAGTCAATATTTTATCAGTTTAAATTCTTGGGATTTTGTTTTTAGTTTGTTTCTTGTGCTATGTTATCCCCACCTCAGTGTTCAACTAACTCAGGGCTCCTGGCTTGGCCTTTTGCCAGCCCTGGCCAAACCTTTCCAACCTGCCTGCTAATGCAGGGCTTTAGGCCTTCATCATTGTGCATCTGTCAGTAGAATCTGAACCATGTGCCTGTCATGCTAAACTGGGCTGGTGCTGCTCTAAACACAGTGCTGAGAACTGTGCAGGCTCACATTAGGCTGCTGTTTTTCTCCCAGGGCCTCAGAACTAGCTAGGCTTTCTGTCAAGCAGAGTGCTGGCTTTCCAGAGAAACATTCAGTTCTTGGGAGAACCACAGCCTATGTCTCTCTAAGCAGCCAAGGCAAAGCCTTCCCAGATGCTGTAGCACAATTGTTACCAAGCAACCATAGCTTCAAAGCACCATCCTAATCTCTCCTAGCAACAGTGTTTTCAGGAATGTTGTTACTCTATCCAGTATACCTGTAATCTTAACTTGGGTTCTAAGTTAGTTCTTGCCTCAAGTCATCAATGTGTGTTACAAACAATTTAAGTTTATCCCGACTAGGTTACAAATAAATGAGACTCGGACTCTGATTATTTTAAATGTCTTTGACAATTTCTAAGGGTAACCCTAATCTACTTCTCTACTTGCTGGCCTGGCTACCTCCCCTGTGGTGTTCTGGAAATACTCGCTGTTTCTTCTGGCCAGGTGGTCATGGTATATCTCCTCTCATAGTGCCTTCTCCTTTCTCCTCCTCCTTCTCATTTCTCCAAAGCTGGGTGCTTTCACTTTAATTTGACTAATAGTTTTAAATTAAGAAACAAGGCTTGTATAACAAAAGTTACTAACCATTAGAGATTCATTCCTAGGCCTAGCCTTTTGGATAAAGTATTTAGCATTACAACACATAGCAAAAGAGCAAATGTCAATAAGATTTCTATGACTGCACTTTTCTACTTTACTCTTACTTTAAATGATCTGTCACCCTCTTCTGAACTCTGTGTACACAGCTACTGACACATACAATTCTATATACTCAAACAGAGATGGGACATATACACATAAATAAAATGAACCAACTAAATAATGTCCAGATGGGATGTCATTCACAAGATGACAATAGAAGAAGTTATTTTAATTTGATTTTTAAGGGAAAAATCATTTTAAAGCTATTTTCTAGCAGATGGTTTTGATGCAACAATTAGTTTGTACTTTGAAATCACAGATGATTTAACACAGTTCTTAGTTAAAAGATTAAAGAATGTTTTTATGATACTTATTCCTTATTTACTGTGTTACAACATATTTTTCTAGGTTTTCTTATATGTGAAATATTGATTCATTTTTGTCCAGTCTATTAGAACTATACCCATCATTTCAGAATTTTCATGGATCTATATAAATCTTAGCGCATTGAATGACAGTAATTAAGCACTCAAAAATCATTACCATGAGTGTCATCATTACTTTTATTAGAATTGTTAAATGTTATTAATTTTAAACCATTTGTGATTGTCAAATAAAAGCTAACACACTATCTCTTGAATCTATACAATACAATATTTTAAAATAAAAAAAAAAATCAAGCGATAAAAGAATCTGTGAGAATTCCTGATGAGGACTGAACTAATCAACTGAGGTTTTCCCTGAGGCCATAATGTATGAAAAGGAACATAATTCCTTGTTTAAAAGCAGAACTATGCTTAGTATTGCCAGTAATGGCCTCGGGGGGAATGACTTAGGGGAAGTCTATGGATTCTGATCCTGAGTACTCCAACCCTTACCACTGTGTGAACCTATGATTATCAGTCCCCAGGCTACTGTGAAATCTGACTGTAAAAGAACAGACATGATATGTACTCACTGATAAGTGGATATTAGCCCCAAAACTCACAATGTCCGTGATACAACCCACAGATGATATGGAGCTTAGGAGCAAGAAAGACTAGGTGTGAATGGTTCAGTTCTGCATAGAAGGGGGAATAGGATGACAGCAAGAGGTGGAGGGAGGTAGGGACCTAGGAGGGAGAGAGGAGGGGCAGGAAATAAGGGAGACAGTATCAGGTACTGGAGAGGTCAGGAAATTGAAGAAAAGTATGTAGCAATAGTGGATGAGGAACTGGGGATAGCCATTGGAGGATTCCAGATGCCAGAAAAATGAGAAGTTTCCAGGATCCAACGGGATGATTTTAGTAGAGAAAGAGAGATAGAACCTGTGGAGACCACCCCCAATTGAGGGATGGGGTACACACCCATCTCAAAGTTTTTAACCCAGAAATGTTCCTGTTCAAAGGAAGAACAGGGACAAAAAAATGGAACAAAGACTGAAGGAAGGGCCATCCAAAGACTGTTCCAACTGGGGATCCATCCTGTCTGTAGACACCAAATCTGACACTGACACTGTTGCCTTTGCCAAGAATCACTTGCTGACAGGAACCTGGTATGACTGCTCCTTGGAAGATTCAACCAGCAACTGAACAATACAGATGTGGATGTTTGGAGCCAATCATCAGACTGAGTTCTAAGTCTCTGGTGGTAGATGAGAAGAACTGAGGGGGATTGCAACCCTATAGGAAGAACATCACCTGGCTGGACCACCCAGTGCTCCCAGGGACCAGACCACCAACCAAGAGTGTACAGAGAGGGGTCCATGGCTCCAGATACATAGGTAGAAAATAATGGCCTTGTCTAATATCAATGGGGGGGAGGCCCTTGGTCCTGTGGAGGTTTGATGCCCCAGCATAAGGTGATGCTGGAGGGGTGGAGTGGGAGAGGGTATGTAGGTGAGGGAGCACCCTCATACAGGCAAAGGAGAGGGAGGAGAGGGAGGTTGTGGGAAGGGGTGCTTGTGTGTAGGGGTAACCAGGAAGTAGGATATTATTTGAGATGAAAACAAATGGAATGATTAATAAAAAGGGGGGGAGGAGTTGGTGGTAAAAGAAAGAGAAACAAGAAAGAAAGAAAGAAAGAGAAGAAAGGAGTGTTTTCCTTGTGCAACATTGTTTGATTTTCTTGTTGACTTTGTCCCATTGTATGATAACTTCTGTTGACTTTGTCCCATTTCCTTCATAGAAATATTATGTAAGATGTTGCATGTATTAATAAAGACATAGCAGGTGTAAGATCTCGTGATCCTAATTTTGTCCATCTTCCTTTCTTCTGAATCCCTGGTCCTCATTTTCAGGACCTTTCACTAAAAAATGACCTGGTGTTTCAGGTAAAAGTGCAATATTTGAAGAAAACTATTATGATTATATAAAATTCATAGACATCATCAATAAACTTTCTATTGATATTTGAATTAATATGGTCATTAATAATTAATAATATGTTTGTCACAGACATACAAAGTGGGGGAAGGAAAAGAAAAGAACAAGACATAATATAGAAATCTTAGCAAAAGACTGCACAATAGAAACAGGGTCCTGATTACAGTTAAATATGGGTTCTTAGGACTGAGAGTCTCTCCCACATTTTTATTGTCCAGCAAATATTGACATAGCCTCTTAAAATTTCTCATCCTCACACCCAGGATAACTCAGCCATGGTGATAATGTACTGTAGACAAAGACATGAAAAAATGCTACTTAATGAAGTCATAGAACTGCCTTACAATAAAGTTTGCATTTAGTTACATAAGTAAATAAGAAAAGCTAGAATCAATTTAACATATTCACTAGTGATGTATTTAACAATTAATAGTGGTTAAAATGTATGTACTGTCTACAACATCTACCACTTTAACAGCCTCAGCATCTATTTCTTAACATCTTATAGGTAATTATTAGCTTTGGGAAGAATAACAAAAAGAAAATAAATATGCTCATTTCTAGAATTTATAGTAAGAATTTTACAGCTAGAGACTCTGGAGAAAAACATTGTTTACTCATTATCTAAGATTTTCCATTTAATAGTGTTGCTTAAGCTTTCTGTTGGCTTTAGCCTCATCTGTATTCAAAAGGCAATTTTCCTCTCAATATCAGATTCTTATAAAAGTTAAATCAGCTAAGCCCTGGGAAGCACTTATATGAATGTCCAGAACATAGCATGCTGTCTATAAGGGTTTATCTATTTATGTTTTCTCACATAATAAAAATTGAACCTAGGTCAGCAGATAGAATGGCTTACTGGGTAAAAGTGCTTGCTGGGCAAGCGTAATGATTGCTGAGGTCCAATACCCAGCTCACAATTTAGGGAGTAAGAGTTGATTCTACAAACAGTTTTCTTCTGACCTCTACCTCTGCATATGCATACCCACATGTACCACACACACACACACACACACACACACACACACACACACACACACACACTAACACACAGATATGCACATCAAGACACACATACACTAAACACAT
The DNA here is from genome assembly GCA_021653895.1 of Mastomys natalensis. Lineage (NCBI taxonomy): Eukaryota > Metazoa > Chordata > Mammalia > Rodentia > Muridae > Mastomys > Mastomys natalensis. The sequence continues at coordinate 38,339 of JAJTUV010001923.1, forward strand.
ATACATATCATAGACACACAGTCATGCACACATGCTCATACACACAAACTTACACACATGCACATCACACACTCACATTCACACAATATCCACATGAGACACACAGTCACACACATACTCAAATATATGCACATCACAGACACACACACAACTCATACACACATACTTGTACATCACACATACACACATTCACAAATATATGCACATTATACACACACACTCACATGTAGTCTCTCACATACATGCTCATACATACATATGCACACACATATGCACAGGGTACACACACACTCTCTCTCTCACACACACACACAAAATCCTTTGTACTGTATGGAATTATAACCTGTCAATAAAATAGTGTTGGCTTATTAGCTTAGACAGGAAAGAGAGAGGTAGTAACCTAGGTGAGAGAGAGAAAGAGACAGAGAGAGAGAGAGAGAGAGAGAGAGTTCTGGGATTGATTCAAGCAGGGCTAGATTCATCCCAAATACTGAGGAGAGAGAAGACTCATGAAACTGAGAAGAAGTTAACCAACCATGCGACAAACATGGATTTATTGAGATATGTGCTAGTCAAGAAAAAGAGCCAAATCTATTGACCTAACTATTTATTCTTATAAGAACTATGTATCAGAGGAGTTATTCTGAAAACAAACTGGATGAGTAAAAAAACATGAGGTTACAGTTGGCTTTAACTACATTCACACACACACACACACCACACACTCACATACACACACTCACATACACACACTCACATACACATGGACATCACATACTCATACACACTGATACACAAACAAGCACATCACATATTCACACACAGGTAACCATACACTCATGCATACCACACACTAACAAACACACATGCATATAAATATATTCATACACACACACACATGAATGAATGCACACATGCACACAAACTAATGGCATTTTAATTTAAAGTAGAGTAAGATCATATTTAAATATAGCTGTAGATAATACAGTTCAACTCAAAATTTAAATATTAAAATAGTTATGAGATAGTGACAAATAAAGACAAAATACATTTATTTATTAAAAATGTATTCACTTAACTCACCAAGTAGTAATCTGATTTTTATTTCTTAATTTTATTTTGTGAGGATTTAGACTAGTAGATTGCACATTCTCTTTGCATAGTGAGTATCTATCAAGCAAATCCATTTCTTATTCTTTCTGATGCACATCTCCATTTCACAGCCTCCTTTGTAAATAACAGGAAGTACAACTAATATGAAATATAAAATTGAGTTATCACCAGTAAAGTGTAAATGTAAACAACAGTTTTTGCCATCTTATATTGAACCTACCTACCATACATTACCAGAACTTAATAATATCTCTTCCCCAAAAGCTGTATTGTTTACCATTCTAGTTGGTAGGGGGATATGGGGAATGAAGAGCATAAATGAGGTGGACTAAATTCTCATGCAATAACCAACTTTATTTAGAGAAACAGACAATTTATACTCTGAGGGTTATGGTAAGTCATATAAGTAAACTACAATTATAATGTCAAGCTGTATGTGCCAAAAACATGTTTTACAATACAGGCATATAAACTAATAACAATCACCAGTTGTAATGAACAACCTCAAGTAAGCTTACCCCTCCCAGCTACACCTGGGAGGGCCACAAAAGTACATTCCAAGAAATCCCAAGAACAATTCCATGTTTTTGATAACTGAGTCCATGAAACTCTTGTCTTGGTTTCTTGGAGTTTTCTCACAAGCAGACAGAAATATTGTCATATGACTCCATTCATGGGGAGTGTTCCTACAGTGGATTATCCATAAAACATAAATGTTTCAAAGTCAGTTGTTGAAGATAATGAGATCACAAGGTGATGATAGAATTCATTAAAGAGTATCACCTGTAAGACAGAAAAACTACCCATCAATTTGTAAAGTGTAGTACTTACAAGAATAAGAATCACAATATATTTTTTAACATTATTTTATTTAGAAACTAACAAATTACTGTAAACTCCTCCTCTTTGGATAAAAGCATTAGAGGATATTGGAAGATATTATTGTTTAATAGTGTTAATAATTTAACATTAAATTTCATAATTTTTATTTTTATGAATAATTGGGAGGAATCAAAGAATCTGATATCCAAATTTTCCTTAGAAATATCAAATATCAGACATCTTGGAGGAAAAATTATTTTAGCCATTTTGAGAAATAAAGCCTCTTGAGGATTAAATATGTATAAATGATCTGTACTGCCCACTTTTAGGGCTTCCCAAACTGAAACAAGCATATTCCAAGTCCTTAGGCTGGATTAAGCATTTATAAATGCTCATACTCATTCACATATAAATAAATCACTCTGTACCAATAAAGACTTAGTAAGTAACCTGTTTTAAATAACTAGTGAAGGTTGCAATAAAGCAGTGATTTAGTCAACACATTTCAAAGAATAAATTCAATTTACTGAGTAATTTTCTCTAATGTTGGTAAAAGATTTAAAGTGGCGGTGTGTATACTTTTCTATTTGAACTCATCACTTATATTATCAATAACTTTTAAAGTACTGTTTATGTGTACTTGAATTTAGATATACTCCCTTACAGATAATTGGGAGACTATTATTGAATAGAAGCTTATGAGAGTGAAGCTATAGGGCTGATAAAATAGTTCCAGTCTACAACACAGAAAGACAGAATGGCAGGAGTATTTGGAGAGGACATATAAAGTTGATAGTGTTTTCTTCCAAATTTTTAAATGCACGATCTATGAACAAAAACACAAAATAAAGTTGTATTTTCTTGGTTCCCCAGATATTTTATTTAATAAAAGTATAAAGGTTAAATCCAATAGATACGAGTGTGAAAGAGGATAGTTTTATTTTCTGGAACATTTAAGGCTACCTTAAAATGTTTAAACTTCCTCATGATTTAATTTTTCCAAATATAGACATTTGAAAAGCTTGAATTTAAATGTTTCAGTATAACAGAATATAAATAATAATTGACTGGAAATTTATATAGAAGCTATGATTGAGAATACAATATGCAAGCATTGAAATACATACAATGATAAAAATAAAATAAGTTTTATTTCATAAATAATTTTACTAATTGAAATTAATGTGTTTACCCATATTTTTCTGTATGTGTACCTATAACCAACAGCAATATTGCAAAGTGGTAACAACTCAACTTCAACATAGATTGACATTTGTCACACATATTTTGCCATTCTGATAAAGATGATGTGAATTATAGATAAAATAATATTCAGTGTTTTGTATTTTCTTCTCATGAAAAAACTAGAAGCAATACAAATAAGCATAAAATAAGTGTAGGCTACATCATCTTGAAAACAGAAAATAAATTGGATAGACTTGATTTAACACTTAAAACATATAAACCAAGGTTTGGAAAAAATAAAAATATTCATAAATATTTCACAAAAAGCTTGTTATATCTAGGGTTCTATTGCTGTGATAAACCACCATGACCAAGAAAAACTTGGGAGGAAAGCGATTATTTGGTTTATGATTCCACAATTTGCTCCATTATTGCAGGAAGACAGGAGAGGAACTCAGGGCAGAAACCTAAAGGCAGATACAGAGGCTGGTGCAGAGGCTATGGAAGGGTGCTGCTGACTGGCCTGCTTGTAATGGCTTGCTCAACCTGCTTTCCTCTCCTCCCTCCCCTCCCCTCCCCCCTCCCCTCCCCTCCCCCCTCCCCTCCCCTCCCCTCCCCTCCCCTCCCCTCCCCTCCCCCTCCCCCCCCTCCCCTCCCTCCTCTTCTTTTCTTTTGAGTTTTTATTTTTATTTCTATGTTTTTCATTGGATATTTTACTTACATTTCCGATGTTATCTCCTTTCCCATTCCCCCTACAGCTCCCTTCCCATTTCCCATTCCCCTGCTGCTATGAGGGTGTGCCCTACCCACAAACCCATTCCCACCTCCCCACCATTGAATTCTCCCACACTGGGTCATCCAGCCTTCACAGGACCAAGGACCTCCTCTCCCACCTATGCCCAACAGGGCCATCCTCCCTTAGATATATAGCTGGAGCCATGGGTCCTTCCCTTTGTGCTCCCAGGCTGGTGTTTTTGACCTTGGGAGCTCTGCTTCCTTGATGTTGTTGCTCATCCCATGAGGCCACAAACCCCTTCAGCTCCTTCAGTCTTCTCTCTAACTCCTCTGCTGGGAACTCCTTGAGCAGTTTAATGGTTAGCTGTGAGCATCTGCCTCTGTCAGGCTCTGACAGAGCCTTTAAGGAGACAGCTATATCAGGTTCTTGTCAGCATGCCCTTCTTGACATCCACATCAGCTTTTGACTTTGGTGACTGCACATGGGATGGATACCCAGGTGGGGCAGTCTCTGGATGGCCCTTCCATCAGTTTCTGTTCCAGACTTTGTCTCCATATTTGCTCCCGTGAGTAAGTATTTTGTTACTCCTTCTAAGAAGGACTGAAGCACTCACACTTTGGTCTTCCTTCTTCATGAGCTTCATGTGTACTTTGAGTTGTATTTTGGGTTAATATTCACTTATCAGTGAGTGCATATCATGTGTGTTCTTTTGTAATTGGATTACCTCACTCAGGAGGACATTTTCTAGTTCTATCAATTTGCCTAAGAATTTCATGAATTCATTGTTTTTAATAGCTGAGTAATATTCCATTGTGTGTACCATATTTTCTGTATCCATTCCTCTGTTGAAGGACATGGGTTCTTTCCAGATTCTGGCTATTATAAATAAGGCTGCTATGAACATATAGGAGCATGTGTCCTTGTAATATGTTGGAGCATCTTCTGGGTATATGCCCAGGAAAGGTATAGCTGGGTCCTCAGGTAATGCTATGTCCAATTTTCTGAGGAACCACTGGACTGATTTCCAGAGTGGTTGTATCAGCTTACAATCACACCAACGATGGAGGAGTGTTCCTCTTTCTCCACATCCCCACCAGCATCTGCTATCATCTGAGTTTTTGATCTTAGCCATTCTGACTGGTGTGAGGTGGTATCTCAGGGTTGTTTTGATTTGCATTTTCCTGATGACTAAGGATGCTGAACATTTCCTTAGGTGCTTCTTGGCTATTCAAGTTTCCTCAGTTGAGAATTCTTTGTTTAGCTCTGTACCCCATTTTTAATATACTTATTTGATTCTCTAGAGTCTAATCTTTTGAGTTCTTTGTATGTATTGGATATTAGCCCTTTATTAGATGTAGGATTCTTAAAGATCTTTTCCCAATCTGTTGGTTGCCGTTTTGTCCTATTGACAGTGTCCTTTGCTTTATGGGAGCTTTGCAATTTTATGATATCCCATTTGTTAATTCTTGATCTTAGAGCACAAGGCTTTGGTGTTCTGTTCAAGAACTTTTCCCCTGTGCCCAAGTATTTGAGGCTTTTCCCCACTTTCTCTTCTATTAGTTTCAGTGTATCTGGTTTCATGTGGAAGTCCTTGTTGACCTTCAGTTGAATCAGCACCATTTGTTAATAATGCTGTCCTTTTTTCACAGGACTATTAGCCTTGAGTGACACCACCCACAATGGGTGGGTCCTCCCCATCAGTCAAATTATCCCTGATATCAGATAATTTTAATTTGTTTCTAGTTGATATAATACTGGCCAGCACAAGGCTTAAAAATGTATACAAAGCTGGGAAATTTATTCAACAGATTTTAGAAACATTAAAATTCTTCAGAGATGTAGCCAATAATCTCAATTTCTTGAGTTACTTAAATACTAGTGTGAGGATGGAAACCATATTAACTTAATTTGTAGCAGTAACAATATCAATAACATCATTGAGAAAATGATCAAAATTCTCAATATGTTCGTACTTTCATTGACCAATATTTTTTCACAGTACTTTTCCATGTTGCTCTGGCTTTCTGAAAACTCACTCTCCATACCATGCTGGCCTTAAACTCAGAGCTATGCATGTCTCTGCCTCAGGAGGGTTGGGATTAAAGACATGTGCAACCATCACTCACTCCTTGGCTTTCTCTATCTAGCCTAAATATTACTGCTCTTGCAGTACTTTTAAAACATTTTAGTCTTTACTATTACATTAGTAATGAACAACACATTTCTTTCTTTGCTATCTTCCAATCGTTTACCAATTTTATTAATGTTTTCATCCACACAACTTTAAAGGATTTATTTATCAAGTTGTGTCCCTTACATTGATCATTTCCTTTATTGTCTGAAAATACATTCATTGTGAGGCACAAAATTATTTCATGATTCCTGTTCATTAAGAAAAATAAATATTGTTTTTTATTTCACTGTTTGTTCCAATATTGTTACATTCAAACTTGCAGTATGTAAACTACATGTTTTCAAAAATAATCATTAAAATTTCTTTTGTTCATCAATCAAAATATAATTGTGTCATATTCCCTCCCTCTATTTATTTGCACCCTACCCTGAACCTTTTTTTTTTTTTTTGGTTTTTTGAGACAGGGTTTCTCTGTGTAGTCTGAGCTGTCCTGAAACTCACTCTGTAGACCAGGCTGGCCTCGAACCCAGAAATCCGCCTGCCTCTGCCTCCCAAGTGCTGGGATTAAAGGCGTGCGCCACCACCGCCCGGCGCCCTGAACCTTTTCAAATTTCATTTCCTTATTGTGTTTTGTTGTTCACCCATACACATACACATACATATACCTGTGCACACATAGATCACTACACACATGTACATACATATGCTAATAAATATATAAAGAAAATATATGTATATATGTTAAAATATATGTATAAATTAAGGTACACTCGTGTATATAATATATATATATAATATATTAATTTTAAATTTTAGTTTTGATTTATATATGTATTTATACACATAAATACTCCTTAAAGAAGGCTTACCAATTAGAGTTGGATTACAATTTTTGCTGCTCATAAGAGAAACATTTGTGATTGAGGTAGAGGTTGCTAACTGTAAGAAACTATTTTGCTAAACTTTTGTCATACATATTGATCTACAAAATTGTTATATGTCACTATGCCATAAATATTTCCAGTATCAAAAATTCACAATTATATTTTAAATCTCTCCATTCTATAATTAAAACTACTTAGAGTTATCTATTTTTATAGTCAAATCCATTCTCTAGTTCATGTCATATTATATAATTATGTTCCATTAAACCTTCTTTTTAGTTCACATGAAAAATGTTACTTTTGACAATTTTTTTACAAAATAAATTCAATGGTATTATATAGACTCTTGTTTCATATTGCTTTATTAGGTATTTAGTTTTTGTCTACAATTTGGTATTTCTATTTATTTTATTTGTGTGAGTGCTTGCATTGTGATTTTTCTTCTTAAAAATTGGCTTTTGTTTGCTTTCTTTCTAAAGGAAGATAGAAATAAAAAGCATAGAGTTTGGTGGGTGAGGAGGTGGGAGGATCTACAAGAATTTGTGGAGAAGAAACTAATCCAAATACTTTGACTAAGTTTTATTTCAAGAAAAACAGTAATTGTTATTAAATGAAAATACCATATTTAATCTACATGCATTTCATAAACACTAATTTTGGGTGACAAGAGTACTGTAAGTACTGAGTAGCTATTATGAAATTAAGGATTATCAAGGATCAAATGAATTCAGAACTTTAACATATGAATTCAGAGTTTATATTCTAATTTCTAAAATAACTTTGTAAAATAATTGTTATTGGAATTTGAGGATCACAGAAATTAAAAGATCTAAGATTCTAAGACTTTAGGAAATTATCTGCTTTTCTGTAAAAGATTGTGGGCATTTTTTTTTTTAGGTTTTTCGAGACAGGGGTTTCTCTGTGTATCCCTGGCCATCCTGGAACTCACTCTGTAGACTAGGCTGGCCTCAAACTCAGAAATCCATCTGTCTCTGCCTCCCAAATGCTGGGATTAAAGGCGTGCACCACCACTGCCTGGCTAGATTATTTTTTTATTGAATCTAGATTTTAACTATTACCAAGAGTTCTGACGCAGAACACCACACACTAAAGGTGATATATTCTCTTCTTGAATAGAGATGTACATGTGTATGTCAAGGACAACATCATAAGAGAACATTTTCTTTTTCGTCCCTTTAAAAATTGATTTATTTTGATAGCTTCAATTGTACACACCACACACACACACACACACACATATATACACACACACACCACATTGTATATCCAGAAGCAATTGTTAAAGCCCCTGGAACTAGAGGTATGCATGTGTTTGTGATAAATATGATAAAGGTTCTGGGGATCAAACTCTGATTCTTTGTAAAAGCAATTCCTCAACAATTAGCTATCTTTCCAGCACATAAAAGACCATTCTTTACCAGATTTACCAGAAATTCACTTATGGTCAGTATTGTTGGAGTCATTTAAAAATGCCACAGAATGTATACTAACAATGGATCTATGATATCAAGTCTCTATTTATAATTAAATTTTCTATGTTTTTTTAAAAAATTCTCATTGCAGAGTTAAATTAAAACCACATATGGTAGACAGAAGAAATCAATAGACACAATACTGCACATTGTGCCCATAAATAATGCCTAAATGTTAAATAAAAGTATAGATACTTATGTATTTTTACTACACTAGAATCAACTAAAACTCAGGCAACTGGGCACTGGTAGGAGAGACTTTTCTCAATTGTATTAAAGGTGGGAAGAAACATGCCAAATTTGGCCATACTTTCTGGTACCAGAGTCTATTACAAAAGAACATTTAAAAATTAGTTTTTGGCTTTTTGCCTGCTTGCCCTCACTCCCGTTGGCAAGACTATGTATCTTGACATTATTGACATTATTGAATATAGTGGGCTCTCATACCTGCTAAGCTTTGAGGTGACTTTTGGTAATCCAAACATCAGCACTGCAAATGTTTGTTCTCCTGAGCACATTGTATGGCTCTGAAACTATTTAATTCTCTTTATTTTTCTCCATGAATTTTCTCATTCCTGGATCCAGTGTGTGGTAACATGCTATATATAAGAAAGTGGTTTTGTCAAAAAGAAGAAAAGATCGAAAAAGCTGGAAGTGGAGTAACTCCTGAAAAAGATATTACACGGTTCAGTTCAGGTACGTTTAACACAGGACTAAATTCATATGTAATGAGGAGTAGATGCAACCATCAACACAAACCTTTCTGAAAGTCAGAAGGTTACAGGAAAATGAGTAATCCTCTTGAGAAGATGATGAATACAGCAATGAATCACTATCATTTAATACAGGTAGGGTTTGTAAAATTTGAAGTCCATTTTGATAACATTTAAGAAAGTAGATAAAATTGTAAGGAAGGAATTAAGTGTGCAATACATTGTTCAGAAGATCTATAAGAAACAAATCAAGATGGAAAAGTGATCAAGAGTGATTAATGCTGAAGAAGCTGTTCAGACTGGAGTATCTTTATGAATATCTAACTGAACGTTCAACCAACCAGACTAGTATTCAATTCATTTTGTTGTCTGAGCCATTCTCAAACACTGTTTAATTGAAACTCTAACTTTTCTGCTTACATCTAGATGTATTTTAAAATAACTCAGTTGTACATGTTTAATAAAATTATCACCTCAAAACGTAAGAGAAATTATTAGTTTTCTAAAGAGAAAATGATATATTCTGAGTGAAAACTATTGATAAAATGAAGGTGCAGGTTTAATGGATGGTGTAGCAGAGTGTCTCCATCTCTGTGACCTCATGCTTACATAGGTGACACTACAGAACTATGTTGCTTATTGATCTTTGTAGGGCTATTTACATAAGTAATAATGTATCTGACTGTTTAGGGTAAAAGAAAATATCACTGTCCAATTAGCTACTTAATTATATTCTGATTTCTTCTATTATTTGACTCTAATTGAGATAATTGATTAGCAAGATTGCAATCCAGAAGACTAGAAAATTGAAATCATTTACATTTTGGAGAAGACTAACACCAGTCATTGAAGAGATAAGCAATTTTTAAGTTAATAGGATACAAACTGCCTTTCAGGAACAGTTATTTGAATGGATACAATGATTAAAAAATATCTTTTACCATGTGCACAGTTACACTTGGCACTTTGTTGCAAGAATCCAGATCATACTAGAAACTTCTACTAGAAAATTTCTTAAATTCAAATAAGATATGTGGCATGATTTGAGTTTACAAGTCATACTTTAGTTTCCACTAGGAAAAAGGAATGGAATTCTTTAACTTCCTTGTTTTAAATGTTTATAGGGAAAAGCATATCTCACATGCCACTGAATTAACCAGGCTCAGGTTACCTGTACATTCATAAATAGAATCTATATGAAGAAGGAACACAAGGAATTTCTGAATACAAGATACTTCAAAGAATAAATATTAGGTATTTTTCATAGCTGATTATGTAGAAGCTCTTGCAGGTCACAACTCCCTTATCTGAGAACAGGCAGTTGACCTACACAATACTGACTATAAAAAATAAAAGCTTTCATTTTTATTATTTCTTAATTCCTGTCTTCTTTATTTTTGGCTAAAACAGTTTGAATTTTGCCTTTGTCTTTTTACATCTACATTACATTTATTACCCACTTTTCCTTTTTCTCTCTCCTGTGTTCATGAATCAACATAACAATGTGTTACTATTTATCTATTCCTCTATATCTCAGGAGAATAACTACATTCCTTTTATGCACATTTTCAGAAGATCTCTGTATTTGCCATTGACAGCCAAATCTCCCTATTTTATGAAACCATATTTGTCACATTCCAATGGATACTCTACCATCTTCAAAGGAGCACATGTTACATTAAGTAAGTTTTGAGCTGTTTGGTTTTGATCATGGTGAATCATGTTGACTTCTTTTTTCTCAATTCGTAAGTGTTATTGTTTACCCCTATGTTTCCCAAGGTTTTCAATGGTGTTAAATATTCACTAATTATAAAAATTGCAATCACTTTACATAGAAAACTTTTAATTCATTTCTATACTTAGTTTTGATGTTATTATTTAACTAAAAGAAAGGTTCTATTATGATTAGTAAAGATACATAACATTTAACCTAATCCTCATGTCATTCAAGGAAGGACAACTTGTCTCCTTTTTGTACACTTTCTTGACCACCTGACTTCTTCTAACCTATTCTATCGAATCAGAAGGATCTTCTGGCAAGCTTCACTAACAAATGAAGTACCAAACTCAGGTCAGAGTATACAAAGGAAAGTTCCTGAAGTTTGTGTTGCTATTGCCTCACAATAATCATATTGAATTTAGCAAATCTTATATACTTTAGACTATAATATAAAAATAGTGAAGGTATTTAAAATATTCATGTAATAAAATATACTCCATATTCTGTTCCACATATCTATGAAAATACTCATGAAAATCCAATGCTTTATCTGTGGGAATAAATTTCACTGACTAAACAAAGTGACAAGTGATAAACATGAGGAAGATATTAACCACAAAATAGGGAATGAACCATCTAATATCTAGATGATCTGAGCTATTTTTGAAACCTACAATTAAATGAGTGAATAAGACAGTATTTACTATTGAGGAAGTGTTGTGAAATGTCATAGAAAATATGTAAGTGTCTTTCACTGATTTCTCAAACAAATAACACATATTAATAGGCATTGAAAACACAAGAAAGGAGAATGCCCATGACTTTCCAGAGCTGTTGTGTATGGAACCTAAAAGAAGTAATCATACAAATAACACATATATAGAAACAAAAGTACGTTTAAATTAAAATATTGTGTTAAATTGAATTCTTCAAATATATTCACTAATAGTCATAGACAAAAGGACCAGCTATTTCCAGCCTGATTTCAAATTAAAAAAACTGATATGTACTGACAGAGCATTTACAGAAATTGCTTCTATATAGATAGAAAGTCACTTTGGGTAGTGAGCTAAAGATAAGTTTTTTAAGTACTCACTCTTAATCTTCTTCCTTTCATCATAAATCAGTTTAAATTAGAAATAGGATGGATATTGTCTGAGGTTTCAGAAACAATTACATCTCATAAAAATAGTGAGCCTCAGCCAGAATTTCTTCAGTTCACTAGTAGGAATTCAGCAGAAAGTAAATAAGGGAGAATGAAGCTGGGTTGTGGCTGAACACATCTTTAAACCAAGGACTTGAGAGGCAGAGAGAGGTATATTTCTATGAGTTCAAGACCAGCCTGATCTGAAGAATGAGATCCAATAAAGTCATACCTACTCAAAAATTCCATCTCATAAAACAAAACAAACAGAAAACAAACAAAAAGAATGAAAAATGACAATTGCCTCTAAAAATGTAATAATATGATATTTGCAATTGCATATGCTGATGTATTATGTGTACTGAACCATGGAATGTGAACCCTGGAACCTGGTATGTGACTTTGGAATATTGTGGAATATTGGATAATTTGGAATGTGTGGAATATTGTGTAGATCCTCATGAGGAAGGGTGACCAAAAAAGTTTGCATTCATATGGGAAAGAAACAGTTCATCATGTTAATTTTACTCTATTACCATGTGATCCATGTGAACTTTGACTGACTTGACACTCTGCAAATTGCAAACATTACTCTGAGACACTGCATTGATGACATTGTTCTAAACAAAAATATTGTGAAGATAAATGCAGATAGATTTGGATGTCCTTGTAAAAGGAATGAATTGTAAAATCTGTGACATAATATATAAGAGAGATATAGGGGTCTTCAACTTCATAACAATTTTGAAATTTATTATTTCTTAACATCAGTCTGTCCCTTCTAACGTAAAGAAATGGCAGATAATCTGACAGAACTATTTGATTTTGGAAGTAACATGTAAAATATGTTTAGTACAAATGAATTTTGAATGCTTTGTTTGGTTCCATAGATTAATTGAACTTTTTAGCAATGCTAGAGGAGACCAGGCTTCTAAAGATCTAGATTCTCCCATAAATTGATTTTCCCATTGAAGCCACAGCTTTATAGTTCTATACAAAGATACCAATTGACATCTGATGACAAGTTCCAGGGACAGCACAAGACATTGAGAAATGTTTCTTAGAAAGATACTGTGTACAGACAGGAAGAGCTAACCATGATATATCAGCTATTCAAATAGCAGATGTTAACCATAATGACCTTGATGGTTTTAAATCAGCCAAATAAAACGTTCTGAAATAGTCCCTTAAATTCTAGCAATGGCTTATCTGGACCAACTCTTGGCCATGTGTGGAGTATATGAATAAACAATGTTAACAGACAATTCTTTCATCTAGCTCTGTTGCACTAAAGCTTTATTCAGCTCTGATTTATGAATCTATAAGTTTTCCTGTGAAATACTGATAGTAAAAGAGAAGCATAATGAGAACCCTGTCCATAGATAAGTTGTCTCCATATAATGCTCTGAATTAAAGACAAACTAGTTCCTGTTCATTTCAATAATATAACAAAATCATGGTGGTGAAAAATGAGCATTTCTAGTAAGACTTTTAGTTATCTCGTTGATAAGAAGAAAATAACAACCTAAAGTGAGAGTCATGCATGAGAATGTGCCATGAAGAAAATAAGATTATGATGAAAGAGAGGGAGCCGGAAGGGACAAACACAGTGAATGGTGAAGTCCTTTCTATATTTAAGACCCCTCTGTGTCTCTCTGTGCATGTCTGTCTCTGTGTCTATCTTTCTCTTTATCTTCTCTCTCTCTCTCTCTCTCTCTCTCTCTCTCTCTTTATTTCCTTAAGAACACACACAATCATATTGGAATTATCTGGATACTTGTGTAGTGTTTCCCCATCCCCCCCATTATAGAGTCGGTTGATGAGTCATCATCTTATATCTTATTTATTTATTCTTTGTATAGTATCTAGTAGCATTCCCAAGTCCCACAGTTTACAACATCACAATCTCAACCAATTTTGCATGTGATCTAGTTTGCTGTCTATTGTCATAAAATATAATCAGCAAAAGTAACTTGAAAACAAAAGGGCTTATTTTCCCTTATAGATTACAATCTATCATGAAGGGAAGGCTCTACAGGAACTGAAGGCAGGAGCTTGGAGATCTGAACTGAATGAAGCAGGGATGGAAAGATACTGCTTATTGGAGTACTCCTCATGGCTTGCTAAATTTGCTTTCTTTTTCATAAGAATATCTGTTCAACATTGTCACTACATAAAATAAAATTGACTTTTCTATATTGATCAAACAACTGCCCAACAGACTTGCCCACTTTTGGGTATTTGTTCTAATGGTTTAAATTAATCTGGCCCCCAACATCAGGAATCAGCTTGTCCAAACGCTGAAAGTCCTTGTCTTCAATTGGTTTTTTGATTGATCAATAAAGGGCCAACAGCCAATGGTTGGCCAGGTAGACTGAACCAAAACTTGGAGATTTGAGCAGGCTAGGAACTAGGAGAGAGGGAAGGGCAAAGGTTGCCATGATGGGCAAGAAGAAAGACCAGACCTAAAGGCCCTCTGACATGTAAGAATCAGGAAACATGGCCACACAGGCCAATTCCCCAATTGTGTTTGAAATAGCAGAGATGAAATATAGATTTTAAAAGATGTTAAATCAGGAGTACCAGAGGAAAGTGTTTCCTAGCAGTGGGCAGGGTTAAAAATGCCCAGCACTTATGCTAATCAAGGCATATTAAAATTAACGTGTGTGTGTGTGTGTGTGTGTGTGTGTGTGTGTGTGTGTGTGTGGAATCCAGATAGCTTGTGGGTGGTGCTCACATGCAATCAAACAGGAGCACATGACAGTTAACAAATTATCACTACACCCTCTGGCCAATGCGATGAAGTTAATCCCTCAATATGGCTCCCTAATCTCAGTGACTTTGTTGAGCTGTCAAGAGCATAATCAACAGAACCCAAATGTAATATGGCAACATCAGAACCCAGTTATCCTACTGCAGGAAGCCCTGGATATACTCAGATACATGAAGAACAAGAACGTGTCCATAACCCCATCTTACGAACGTCATAGAAGCCTTAAAGAGGATATAAATAATTCACTTAAAGAAATACAGGAAGCCAGACAGTGATGGAGCACGCCTTTAATCCCAGCAATTGGGAGGCAGAAGCAGGCAGATTTCTGAGTTCGAGGCCAGCCTTGTCTACAGAGTGAGTTCCAGGACAGCCAGGGCTATACAGAGAAACCCTGTCTCAAAAAACAAAACAAACAAACAAACCAAATACAGGAAATCATGATCAAAGAGGTAAAAACACTTAAAAAAAAAAAAAAACAAATAAATCCCTTAAAGATACAAGAAAATGCAATAAAAGCAAGGTAAATGAATAAAATGCTCCAAGAACTAAAAATGGAAAAAGAAAACATAAATGGTGGTAATTCTGGAGATGAAAAGAAATGACAAAAGTAAACAGGAACTACAGATAAAAGCATCACTGACAGAATACAAGGGATTTAAGATAGAATCTCAAATGTAGACGATACCACAGAGGAAACAGATACATCAGTCAAAGGAAATACCAAATGTGAAAAATTCCTCACTCAAAACATCCAGGAAATTAAGGAGACTATGAAAAGACCAAACCTAAAAATAATAGAAATAGAAGAGGGTAAAGATTGTGAGTAGAAAGGGCCAGAAACATCTTTAACAAAATCATAGGAGAAAACTTCCCTAACCTAAAAAAAGAGATGACTGTAAATGTACAAGAAGCTTACAGAACATCAAATAGATTGGACTAGAAAAGAAAATCCTCCTGCTAAATAATCAAAACACTAAATGTACAGGCAAAGAAAGAATATTAAAAGCTACAAGGGAAAAAGGGGAAAAGACCAAATAATATACAAAGGGAGACCTATCAGAATTACACCTGACTTCTCAATAGATATTCTTAAAGCCAAAAAATCCTGGAGAGATGTCTTAAAGACCCTAAGGGATCAAAAATGCTAGTCCAACAACTATTCCCAGCAAAACTCTCAATTACCATAGATAGAGAAACCAAGATATTGCATGACAAAACCAAGTTTAAACAATATCTTTCTAAAAATCCAGCCCTACAGAGAGTACAAGAAGAAAAGCACGAACACAAGAAAGGTAATTACACCTAAGAACACAAAAAAGTTTTTAATGATCTCACAGTAAAACAAAAAGAATATAATCTTACACACACACACACACACACACACACACTTCCAACATTACAGTAGCAGGAACTAACAATCCTTTGTCATTAATATGAGCAACATCAATGGACTCAATTCATTAATAAAACACACAGGATATCAGACTGCATATGTAATCCAGATCCATCATTCTGCTTCATAGAAGAAAAAAACTTCAGCAACAAAGACAGAAACTACCTCATAATAACAGGCTAGAAATAGGTTTCCTAAGAAAAGAGAGCAACAAAACAAGCCAGAGTAGGTATTTGAATATCTAATAAAATAAACTTTCAACCAATAATTATAAAAGAGATGGAAAAGGTCCCTTCATACTCATCAAAATTAAAAATCCACCTAGATGCTGCCTCAATTCCAAACATTTATGCCACAAATGCAAGGGGAACCACATTCTTTTTTTTTTCTTTTTTCCTTTTTTCTTTTCTTTTTGTTTTTAATAAATGTCACTAAAGCTTTCAAGTCACACATTGAACCCCACACACATAATCATGAAAACTGTACAGCTCTGTACTGAATGATTACTTGATCAGGAAGAAATAGAGAAATTAAAGACTTTCTACAATTCAATGAAAATGAAGCCACAACGTATCCAAACTTATAGAATACAATGAAAGCAATACTAAGAGGAAAATTCATAACACTAAGTCCCTTCATGAAGACATTGGAGAGATATCATACTAGGAAATTAATAGCATATCTGAAAGCTGTAGAACAAAATAAGTATACACACCCAAGAGGAGTAGACAGCAGGAAATAATCAAACTCAGGGCTGAAATAAATCAATTAGAAACAAAGGGAGCAATACAAAGAATCAACAAACGAAGAACTGGTTCTTTGAGAAAATCAACAAGACAAACCTTTAATGAAACTAAAAAAAGGGTGGGGGGCATAAAATGAAAGGGAAGACATAACAACAGAAACCGAGGAAATTCAAAAATTCATTAGGTCATACTTTTAAAACATGTATCCTACAAAACAGAAAAATCTAAATATAATGAATGATTTTCTAGACAGATACCACATACCAAAGTTAAATCAAGATCAGGTAAACTATATAAACAGCCTTATAAAATTTAAGGAAATAGAAACAGTCATTAAAACTCTTCAAAGCACTATATGCCCTAGGCCAGATGGTTTTACGAAGAATTCTACTAGACTTTCTAAAAGAGCTAATACCCATACTCCTCTATTAGACCACAAAATAGAAGAAAAAGACTACTATATAATTCAGTTTATGAGGCCACAATCATGCTGACACATAAGCCACACAAAGACTCAACAAAGAAAGAAAACTTCAGTCCAATTTCACTTATTAACATTGATCCAAAAATAGTCAACAGAATTCTCACAAACTGAATCCCGGAACACATCAAAAACATCATTCACCATGATCAAGTAGGCCTCTTTCCAGGGATCCAGGGATGGCTCAATATATCCATCAAAATAATCTACTAAATAAACAAATTGAAAGTAAAAAAAATCACATTATCATCTGATTAGTTCCTGAAAAACCCTTTGACAAAATCCATCAAGCCATCTTAAAAGTTTTGGAGAGATTAGGGATTCACGACTCATACCTAAACATAATAAAAGCAGTATTCAGCAAGCCAATAGCCAACATTAAATTAAATGGAGAGATACTTGAAGCAATCCCATGAAAATAAAGGACATGAGAAGGCTGCCCACTCTCTTTCTATCTAATCAATATAGTACTTGAAGTCCTAGCTAGAAAAATAAGACAGCAAAAGGATATCAAAGTGTTACAAATTGGAAAAGAATAAGTCAACGTATCACATTCAAGGATGAAATGATAGTATAAATAAACAATCCTCAAAATTCTAATAGAGAACTCCTATAGCTGATAAACAACTTCAACAAAATATCTGGATATAAAATTCACTCAAACAAATCAATAGCTTTATTTTACACAGAGAAATAAATTAAGTAAATAACATTTTTCACAATAGCCTCAAGCAGTATAAAATATCTTGGTGCAACTCTAACCAAGCAATCAAAAGATCTGTTTGACATGAATTTCAAGCCCCTAAAGAAAGAAATTGAAGAAGGCATAAGAAGATGGAAAGATCTACTATGCTCATGAATTTGTACTATTAACAGAGTAAAAATGCCCATCTTAACAAAAGGAATCTACAGATTCAATGCAATACTCATCAAAAGTTCAAAACATTTTTTTACAGACCTTGAAAGAACAATTCTCAGCTTCATATGGAAAAACAAAAAAACTCAGGACCAAACAATTCAGAACAATAAAAATACCTCTGTAGGAATTACTGTACCTGATGTCAAGCTGTACTAAAGAGGAATAGTGATAAAATCCACAATGTATTGGTATTGAAACAGACAGGTATTTCAATAGGATAGGGTCAAAAACCCAAACATAAACCTACATACCTACATATGGAAAAAGAAAGCATCTTTAAAATGTGGTGCTGGTCTAACTGCCTGTTTGTTTAGAGAAGAATGCAAATTGATCCATATTTATTACTCTGTACAAAGCTCAAATCCAAGTGGAACAAGAATTTCAACATAAAACCAAATACACTGATTCTAATGGGAGCGAAATTGGTAAATAACCTTGAACACATTGGCACAGGAGAAAATTTCCTTAGTAGAACACCATGGCTCAAGTTCTAGGATCAAGAATTGATAAGTGGGGCGACTTGCAACTGAAAAGCTTCTGAAAGGCAGAGGGAACTGTCACTGGGACAAAACAGCAGCCTACAGATTGAGAAAAGATTTTAACTAATCCTAAAAAAGATAGAGGGCTAATATCCAATATATGTGAAGAACTCAAGAAGATAGACTCCAAAACAAACAAACAAACAAATAACTCAATCAAAATTTGGGGTGTAGCATGAAACACAAAATTCTCAATTGAGGAATCTTGAATTACCAAGAAGCACTTAAAGAAATGTTCAGTCATGAGGGAAATATAATCCAAAATGACGCTGACATTTCCCTTTGCACCAATCACTATCCTGGGTTTTTTGTTATTCCAAATGAATTTTAAGATTGCTCTTTCTATCTCTGTAAAGAATTGAGTGGGAATTTTGATAGGGATTGCATTAAATCTGTAGATTGCTTTCGGCAAGATAGCCATTTTTACTATATTAATCCTTCCAATCCATGAGCATGGGAGATCTTTCCATCTTCTGAGATCTCCTTCGATTTCTTTCTTCAGGGTGTTGAAGTTCTTGTCATACAGGTCTTTCACTTGTTTGGTTAGATTCACACCAAGATATTTTATACTATTTGTGACTATTGTGAATGGTGTCGTTTCCATAATTTCTTTCTCAGCCAGTTTATCCTTTGTGTAGAGGAATGCTACTGATTTGTTTGAGTTAATTTTATACCCAGCCACTTTGCTAAAGTTGTTTATCAGGTTTAGGAGCTCTCTGGTGGAAGTTTGGGGGTCACTTAAGTATACTAACATGTCATCTGCAAATAGTGAAACTTTGACTTCTTCCTTTCCAATTTGTATCCCTTTGATCTCCTTCTGTTGCCTAATTGCTCTGGCTAGGACTTCCAGAACTATATTGAACAGGTAGGGGGAGAGTGGGCAGCCTTGTCTAGTCCCTGATTTTAATGGGATTGCTTCAAGTTTCTCTCCATTTAGTTTGATGTTGGCTACTGGCTTGCTGTATATTGCTTTTACTATGTTTAGGTATGGACCTTGAATTCCTGATCTTTCCAAGACTTTTATCATGAAGGGGTGTTGAATTTTGTCAAATGCTTTCTCAGCATCAAGAGAATGGCTTAGATCACAAATCCAATCAACATCATATGCTGATGAGGATGTAGAGAAAGGGGAAACACTTGCCTATTGCTGGTAGAAATGCAAATTTATATAGGTGCTTTGGAAATTAGTCTGGTAGTTTCTCTGGAAATTGGAAATAGGTCTACCTGAAGACCCAACTACTCTCCTGCTTCTGGGCATATACCCAAAAGATGCTCCACCGTACCAAAAGGACAAGTGATCCACTATCTTCATAGGAGATTATTTGTAGTAGTTAGAAACTGGACACAACCCAGATGTTCCTCAGCCGAACAACAGATACAGAAATGTGGCCCATGCACACAATGGATTATTATTCCGCTATTAAAAACAAAGGCATAACAAATTTTGCCAGTAAATGGAGGGAACTGAAAAATATCATTCTGAGTGAGGTAACCCAGACCCAAAAGGACATGCATGGTATGTACTCACTGATAAGTGGATAAAAGCCATAAAATATAGAATACCCATAAATATCTCACAGACCCATAGAATTTAAACTAGAAGAAAGGTCCAAGCAAGGATGCATAAATCATATTTAGAAAGGGGAATAAAATAGTCATGGGAGGCAGAGAGAGAGGAGGGAAATAGGTAGGAGAGAAGATGTGAAAGGGAATGGGGGGACGTGTTAGTGTCAGGTGTGGAGAAAGACAGGAGAGAGGTTGAGAGGGACAGCAGAGTGAATGGAAATCTGTAGCTGCTGGGAATGAGGCTATGGGGAATCTCTAGGAATCCCAGAGACCTGAGATGGGGGAGAATTCCAAGAATCAATGTGGATGACCTTAGCTTAGATGCCTAACCGTGGGACATGGAACCTGAAGAGGTCATCTTCTATATCTATGCAGAATCTCCAGTGGAGAGATAAGGACATGAATGCACCCATAAAACTTTTGACCCCAAATTTGTCCTGTCTAAAATGAAATGTAGGGACAGAATGGAAAAGACACTGAAGGAATAGCCAACATGTGTGATAAGATTTGTATGATTCTCAATATTTGCTTATTGAATTATGGGCTGTCAGGAAAATGGCCTGGATACTATAACTGCTGTATAAATAATTATAGTGGCCCTGGGGAAAACTCCAAAGAGCACTGGGGTCATGAATATAGATGGTCCAGATCAGCACCAAGGTGATTAGGACAATAACAAATGGATCTGGGTAAAAATAACACAGAATGCATGACTGCTGATAAGTAATGGGCACAGTCGACTACAGTACAATTGCAGTTCAGCTATAGTCACAATGTGCTGCCCTCATAGTCATGTATTGTGACATTTAGCTCATGCCTAGACCTTTGCTGTACTCAGTGATGTAATTACAAAGTATAATACTAAGTGTTTTGAATATCAAGCAGGAAATGCTGTGCAAATGAGAGAACAGATATGTAAATGCATTTGTTATAAGCTTTGCTCCTCAAATCTGACTTGCAGAGCAAAAATCTGACAAATTAGACGTGGCCAAATCAGGAACTAAAATTTATAATGGTAGCCAATATTAAAAGATTATTAGTGTTAATTTGAGGAAAAATTAAAGCAATAGAGCTTACTCACTAGGTTTCTAAATTCTGTCATACACATTGCTGGCTCAAGAGAACTCCAATTGGTCTAAGACAATCCTTTAAATGAAAGTTACAGGAATATTTCAAAATAGAATCTCTGATGGAAATTTAGCTCAGCAGAAAAGCACAAGCTTTGCAAGCCCTTCCCTAAACAAAAATCTTAGAACATATAAAAAGTATCTTGCCTATGATGGAATTACTTTCTGTCATTATTAGATATGTTCACATTTTTGCATATGGATACTTTTACAATATTGGATGCCTTTACAATGAGCATCATTTCACAGTTGAAAACAATTTTATCTTTAAAATTGCTCTACAATATACGAGAGTTATTAACAGCTGTTTACCTTATGGATATCTTTGATAGTGAATGTCAGAAGAAGATAGTACACCAATTCCTGACACAGTAAGTGTAATTAACACTTCCATTTGGGTTGTAAGACATTTTAAATGTAATTTCCAAAATTACTTTGCTTTAGGACTGTAAATTCTGTTAGGAAATGTAGCAAAACTTAATTCATAATCATATGTGTTGAATATATTTATATTAATATATCATATTTGTTTTAGGTTTTCATTCATCACTGAGAAAATCTGGACAAGAATGCAATCAGGCATGAACCAGGAGGCGTGAACTGATGCAGAGGCCATGGAAGAATTCTGCTCAGTCTTAGGGGAGGAGAGAGTGAGAGGAATTCGATATAAAAGGCAGAGCAGAGGCAGAAGAGAAAAGTCGTTGGGAGATGCAGGAGAAAGCAGAAGCAGAGGGAGAAGAGAGAGGCAGCAGCAGGAGGAAATTGAAGCAGAAGGAAGCCAGAGGTAGAAGGAAGCCAACAACGGAGCGGGACAAGCACACGGCCTGGATAAAACCTCAAGTTATAAGGGACCTCATAGCCGGGGATAGTGTAGTAGTAAATCTGTCCAATCCAGGCGTGCAATTTATACAATAATTATTGAGTTGTATTTTCCTTGACTGGCCTCCTTCGGGTTGGAGATCCTACAGTAAACAAATTTGGGGGTTAAATAATTCCTTCTACTACACCTTTTTTTTTTTTTTTTTTTTTTTTTTTTTTTTTTTTTTTTTGGAAAAGACATCAAAGTATTTTAATAAGGTGATGCTACATTATTGCTCCTTTCTCAGAAAATAATTCAAATTGAAGGACCAGGAACAAATCATAGTACACCAATAAAAAAATGAACATTGTAACAGTCTAAAATAGGCAAAACTAAATGCTACTTTCAAACCTTCAACATACAGAAATCCTGATCTCAAGATTGTTCTAGAGCTATCAAGAAATCCTGTGAACAGCAACATCAAAGACACAAAGGGGTAGTCCTTACCCAAGAAAAAAATGGAAGCAAATTAACACAAGATATTTTTAAGATATACTAAAATAAAAACCTCTGGGAGAAAATGTCTTCCTCAGCACACGATGGGGTCACATATGAGAAATAACAGAACTGTATGTATGTTGCAAACTCTCTGGAGATTTGTCTGAATTCTCACCTGGGAGTGAATGGAGGAATGGGGCTAGGTCATTGGAGGATGTTTAGATTTTGTGGGACAGGAAAGGCTTATTCTGTGTAGGTAATCCAGCCCTAGAGGCCCCATGCAGCCTTTACTGTGGGACTCAGAGACTCCCGGCTATAGTGGCCACAGCTGAGGTAGGAATGCACGGGGCTGAGGCATCTGCAGGAATAAATCGTAATTGTACTGTTTTTGCCTTTGGTTATAAGATTGTAAATTATTCCCCCCCCATTTTAGTGGTAATAAAGGACCTTTGTTGGAAAAAAAAAGATTTTGTGGTATATATGGCAGTGTCTCTGGAGTTGAGGGGAATAAAAATGAAAAAGTAATTAAAACAAGATGGAGAGAGAGAGAGAGAAAGAGAGACAGAGAATAAAGAGAGGGAGGTAGGAAAGGAGAGAGAGGGGGAGAGAGAGAGAGAGAGGAAAAGAAAAGGAATGATCAAGAATAATGGAGCTCTGAGTCCATTTTCCTATTGTTCTCCAGGCCCTTAAAAGTCAATATACTTCAGGAATGCATCAAGAGAGTTTTGATAATATACTATACCACAGGCTTTGATTTGTTCAATACCACCCCTCCTTTGCCCTCTGCCTTCAAGCATACTCCCTAGAGTAGTAC
Organism: Mastomys natalensis; assembly: GCA_021653895.1. Classification (NCBI taxonomy): domain Eukaryota; kingdom Metazoa; phylum Chordata; class Mammalia; order Rodentia; family Muridae; genus Mastomys; species Mastomys natalensis. The sequence goes on from JAJTUV010001923.1 coordinate 61,938, forward strand.
AATCAGGGAAGACCTATCTATTTAAAGGAAACCCTAACACTTTTCCAGGGTAGAATTCTGACTAGTCCAAAACAGGCCCTCCTGTTAAGGGTTGCTGGAAACTAGACACTGCAACTTTATATCTAGTATAGGTGACATTTATTCAGAGCAAATTCAGCTCGGAGCTGGACAGTTGAATGTAGTAGGAGAAGGTCCACCAATTGCTCCAGTTCCTTCCATTGTAGCAGATTGGGGGAAAGTTCAGATGTTGGTGGGCTCAATCCCAGTGGCAGGTCCTGGAGTGCCATTTGTCATAGGAGCAGGGGTCCTCCATTGTTTATGCCCATAGCACCTTCTATATCCATTTGGTCCATCCTTATTTCTTGTTCTCTTGCATCTCTTGAATCCTTCTTGCTGTCTAGCACCATTTCTTCTTGTTGCCGTCAGCAGCATGTCTTCCTCATGGTGCCTGCGTTCCTCTTCCTGGCTGTTTTCATTTCTGAACCTCTTGGTTATGCAGCTCTTCCATTCACAAAAGTCCTTCTTGACATCTCATCAAATCCTGCCTCATTAGCATAACTTGGTGCTCATGATATGCTGCCGTCTTCTCCATTTCCAGCTTTTCATGAGCCTCCTTGATGTTCCAGTCCACTTGATCCTGCTGTTGGCTTCTTCATCTCAATGAGTGCCTTCCAGCAAATAGCATATTCATACTGAAAGGACTCACGGTGTGCAAATCTCTGTGTCTGTTCTCACTTCTTGCAAAATTGCTGGTTTTAATAACCAGCTTCTCTGGAAGTCCTTCTTCATCATGACTCCACAGTCACAGACCGAAGAAACGTGGCTAGCCAGAAGGAGCCTTCACTGCTTCTGTCCAGAGCTTTCAGAGCAGCTAGCTTCCCTGAGAACACAAGAATGCGTTTCCCTGAGGGCCTTCTTCTATCATCCACAATGACTATAGCCCTCTCCACCTGGCCAAAGATAGAAAAGGTTTTTTCCAGCAGTCCGTTGGACATGAACTGAGGAAAGTTGCAATCTGTAAGGGATATAGTATGACAGGCAAAGCACACTTGCAGCTGCTTTCCACGAAGTAGCATATTGTCTAGCTCCACTTTTGCAATTTCCTGCTAGGGTTCCTGTTTCCAAGAGAATAAAGTCAGCACCTTTACCCATATGAATGAAAACTTTGCATGCTTTTCTAAAAAGTTTCCTCATTTTCTTCTCAGTAATGTCAGGGGGAATATTGCCTACAAAGAGTCAGCGACATTGGGTAAAGTTCTTCTCTCCTGGTTTCCTAAAATTCGTCAGGTCAATAGTCATTCTAGCTGCTGGCCTGCTGGCCATTTTCAGGTATTGGTAGGGGTGGCTGCTGCTGCTGCTGCTGCTGCTGCTGCTGCTGCTGCTGCTGCCCCTGATGATGATGATGATTATGACTATGACCACGACGACGGTGACGCTGCTGGTGGTGATGTTAATGGTGCTTTCTTGGAGTATGATTCTGCTTCTCTAAGTTAAAGGTTTTATTCCTCTGCATTTTTGCACCCTTCGATTTGAATACAGCAAAGTATCTGCCTCTCAGTGCTCTACTTCCTCCTCTGCTCAGAGTTCTTTGTTCAGAGTATGGGCAACCAGCTTGCTTTTTAAAGAGAATACAGGTCCACCCTCATACATTTTAAAGAGAATACAGGATCACCCTCATAGAAGCAGGGGGAGGAGGAATGGGGTTAGGGAGTTTCTCCAGAGGGGAAATCTGGAAAGAGGATAACATTTGAAATGCAAATACATAAAATATCCAAAAAAAAAATAAAAATAAAAATAAAAATAAAAATAAAACAGTGCTCCCTGCTCCCTGACCACTCTGGATTCCTCAAGCCTCTTGAGTGAGGGGAGTAACAATATTAGCTAGGATGACTGAAAAAAAATTAAAGAAAGAAAAACAAAAGAAAAAAAAAGAAAAAGAAAAGAAAAGAAGGTACTTATTGTTGATACTGGAGTTTGTAGCCTGAGTATCTAGATGGGGTACTTATCTCCCCATTTCTTATAGAACAACTTAATTTTTAAAGCTTCTGTATATGTGTATATTTTAGAAAGATTCCATAGGAGTAGGTCTCCATATGTATTTTATACTTATTATTCTATGTTAGAGACTTGTGTGTTATGCATTAACCATTTTTATCTCATAACAGATCATAGTTTTTCTTTTCATTAACTTATTTGTTCACTTAACATCCCTGTGACAGATCATGGTTATAAAACAAATACCTTCTATTTAAATCTGAAATAGTTTCTGACATAAGACAAATAACAAAAATATCTAGATAGATGAGTATTCTTGAGACCTCTAAATAAAACTACCTAAAACCTTGCATTTGAATCATTTTCTTTCAGAAGGTATGATTAAATCATCAAGGCATTGAAACTCAGAAATACATATAGCTGCAGTGTGTTTCTTATATTTTTGTTTGTTTATTTATTTGCTTGTTTTGTCAATTCATTCATTCACAAATTTAAACTTGCTGGTTGAGTGAAGTTCTAGAATAAAAAGATAAGTATAAGAAAATATTTGTGATTGAGGACAGGTGAGTTAAATGGCTTATCAAACCAATCCCTTTAATGTTGGCCCATATATACATAGTCTGACATTCTTAAACATAATTGTGTTCAAGTTGGCTGTAAAGAACAGATTGTGATTAATTTATTGAAAAGAAAGGACTGTACTTACCATTCCTTCATTAATTATTTCCATATTTTTTTCCATAATTTTTTTTTATTAAAAAGAAGCGCCATAGAGTATATGTTGGAGATTATACATTGGATCACACATTTACACACAAAAACACAGAAGTAGAAGTGATACTGGAGTATTAAGAATTTGATAGGAGCATAAAAGAGATAATTAAAGATAATACAGTGAGAAAATATGCAGTGTATGTCAGTGACTCTAAAAATCAGGAATAACTGAAGAATGCACTATGAACAAGGTAGGTTCCGATGAGAATTGATATTAACAACATATTGCAGAAATAGCCATTCTTGTGAGTGAGCATAGCTTAGAACACAGGAATCTGTTGTGTAGACGGTGGCAGAGAAAAATTAATGAGCTAATAAATCATAGAATGAAAGAGTGGTAAAAATGGAATGAGAATTTTGTTCATGGAACAGAAAAAAAAAATAAACCCTAAAGAGTTTTTCACAAAATACTGACTTTTTAAGGTATTCTACGAAAAAATAATTTTAATGGACACAAATTATATAGAGACCCAACAGCACAGAAAATAACTGACAAATGCAATCACATAAAATTAAAAGCTTCCGCATAATAGAAGAAATTAATGACATCCAAAGTGATAAAGCATCTTTGTCTGCCATATCAAAGACATATATTTGATAACTAGAATATACAGAATATACAACCAATAAATGGACAATTAAATTACCAAATAGCTCACAAAATTTGAAACAGACATGACCAGTGAATATTTGTAGAAGTTTCAGTATATGTAGCCATTGAAAAAATTACATCAAATTATTTTGACATGTTTTTTCTCATTTCAACAAAATGGCTAGCATTAATAAAGCAAATATCCAATAAGAAACAAAAAAATTAGAAAGCAAATGATATAAAGTTCCAATAAGTACATAAGGAAAGAGAAGTTCTTATTTACTTCTAGTAGGATTTTAAACTGATAAAACTCTTGTGGAAGTCAGTAAGTGTGCTCACCCCACCCACCCACCCCCTCCAAAAAAAATACTAAAGCAGGATAATCTTTCAAAGTAGCTGTACCTTTCCTGGACACATATCAAAATGTCTGTATGTCCTACCACTTCATTTGTTGTCACTATCCTATTCACCGTAACAAGAAATATTACCAGTCCAGATATTTATCAGTGTATGACTAAATAATGAAACTATGAATTTACATATTCAAAATATGGTAACATTCCATACAAACTAAAAAACTATCAAATTTGCTGGTATATTACTCATTTTTCTCCAAAGGAGCAAAACAAATAGAATAAATGTATGTTAAAAAAAAATTTATTAGATTTGCTGGCAGGTCATGGTCCAAATAGCACATCATTGGCTACCTTCACTGTAGATAGTTTTAGAACACAATACACAGGGCTGGATGCTCATCAGTCCCAATGTAGTGCAAGGTTTGGGGGATTCTTGGAGTTATTGGTCTTCAGTACACAATGCTGGGTTCTAATATTTTAAAAAAGAACTATGACAATATTATGCAGTTTTTATCACTATTGCTCTGTAGTACAACTTTAGGTAAGGGATGGTGATTCCTGCAGAAGTTCTTTTGTTGTTGAGAATGGTTTTCGCTATCCTAGGTTTTGTATTATTCCAGTCAAAGTTTGCAAGTTGCTCTTTCTATCTCTATGAAGAATTGAGTTGAAATTTTGATGAGGATTGCATTAAATCTGTAGATTGATTTCTGCAAGTTGGACATTTTTACTATATTAATCCTGCCAATCCATGGGCATGGGAGATCTTTCCACTTCTGAGATCTTCTTCAATTTCTTTCTTCAGAGACTTCAAGTTCTTATCATACAGATCTTTCACTTGCTTGGTTAGATTCACACCAACATATTTTATATTATTTGTGACTATTGTGAAGGGTGTAATTTCCCTAATTTCTTTCTCAGCCTGTTTATCCTTTGAGTAGAGGAAGGATACTGATTTGTTTGAATTAATTTTATATCCAGCCATTTTGCTGAAGTTGTTTAGGAGTTCTCTGGTGGATGCTTTGGGCTTACTAAAGTATATTATCATATCATCTGCAAATAGTGATATTTTGAATTCTTACTTTACTAAATGTATCCCTTTGACTTCCTTTTGTTGTCTAATTGCTCTGGCTAGGACTTCCAATATTTTATTGAATAGGTAGGGAGAGAGTGGGAAACCTTGTCTAATCCCTGATTTTAGTGAGATTGTTTCAAGTTTCTCTCCATTTAATTTGATGTTGGCTACTGGTTTGCTGTATATTGGCTTTACTATGTTTAGGTATGGGCCTTTAATTTCAGATCTTTCCAGGACTTTTACCGTGAAGGGATGTTGAATTTTGTCAAATGCTTTTTCAGCATCTAGTGAGATGATACTGTGTGTGGTTTTTTTTGTTGTTGTTTTGTTTTTGTTTTTGTTTTGTTTTGGTTTGGTTTGGTTTGTTTATATAGTGGATTATGTTGATGGATTTCTGAATATTGAACCATGCCTGCATCCCTGGGATAAAACCTACTTGATCAGGATGGATGATTGTTTTGATGTGTTCTTTGATTCAGTTTGCGAGAATTTTATTCAGTATTTTGAATCAATATTCATAAGGGAGATTGGTCAGAAGTTCCCTTTTTTTGTTGTGTATTTGTGTGGTTTACGTATGAGTGTAATTGTGGCTTTATAGAATGAATTGAGTAGTGTTCCTTCTGATTCTATTTTGTGGAATAGTTTGAAGAGAATAGGTTTTAGATCTTCCTTGAATGTCTCATAGAATTCTGCACTAAAAGAATCTGGTGCTGTTTTTTTGTTTTATTTTTTGTTTTGTTTTTTGGTTTTGTTTTTTGTTTTGTTTTTTTTTTTGTTTTTTTTTTTGGTCTGGGGAGACTTTTAATATCTGCTGCTATTTCTTTAGGAGCTATGGGACTGTTTAGAGGGTTTATCTGCTCCTGATTTAACTTTGCACTCGCTAATAAGTGGATATTAACCCAAAAGCTTGCAATACCTAAGATACCTAAGATTCATAGACCACATGACGCTCATGAAGAAGGAAGACCAAAGTGTGGATGCTTGGGTCCTTCTTAGAAGGAGTAACAAAATACTCATGGAGCAAATATGGAGACAAAGTGTGGAGCAGAAACTGGAGGAGGGATCATCAGGAGACTGCCCTACCTGGGTATCCATCCCAAGTACAGTCACCAATGTCAGAAGTTGATATGGATGCCAGGAAGTGCATGCTTACCGGAGCCTGATACAGCTGTCTCATTAGAGGCTCTTCCAGAGCCTGACATATACAGAACCAGATGCCCACAGCTAACCATTGAACTGATCCTGGGGTTCCCAATGGAGAAGTTAGAGAGAAGACTGAAGGATCTGAAGGGGGTTTGCTGCCCCTTGGGGAGAGCAACAGTATCAACCAACCAGAGCTCCCAGGGTCTAAACCACCATCCTGGGAGCACACAAGGAGGGACCCATGGCTGCAGCTGTATAGGTAGGAGAGGATGGCCCTGTTGTGCAAATATGGGAGAGGAAGTCCTTTGTCCTGTGAAGGCTGGATGCACCAGTGTGGGGGAATTCCTGGGCAGGGAGGTGGGAGTGGATGGATGTGTGGGGGCACATCTTCATAGAAGCAGAAGGAAGGGTTTCTGGGTGGGGGGAAATGGGGGAAAGGGATAACAACTGAAATTTAAATAAAATATCCAATGAAAAATTAATTTCAAAAAAAAAAAAAAAACAAAGAAAAAGAACTGTGGTGGCAGTGATGGCAGCAGTGTATATTAAGTTACCTAATATACACTGCTGTATATTGTGAAGTCAAATATGGAAAAAAAATAAAATTTTCCCTTTTTAGTTATCTGAACTGCCAACAGCAGTTTGCATATACATTTACAATGGAGCCTCCCACTTAAATTAAAGTGATCAAGAATGTGCATAAAGACTTCATGTTGGTTCATTCCAGACCCAAGCACCAAACAGGAGAATTGATAAAATCAAAAAATATACATCATAGTATAGTAGTCCAGGCTCACAAAGATAAACATTGAATGTTTTCTTTTATAGGTGTGGCAATATTTACACATGTATAATTATGTGATTTTGAGTATGTATAGCTATTGCTATATATAACGAGACTCATGAGACACTTTGAGAAGTGGGTCGTAGAATACATGAGATAGGAAAATAGAAACAGTCCTATAAGAAAGGAAAACATGTTTTTGTTGGATTTGGGTAACAGATCACATGTGATAGGAAAGAGTTTTACTGGGACTCACAAAGGTACATGAAGAAATCTGGGAAAGGAGACAAGATAAAATTGCATAGAGGAAGAGGATCAGTCAATATTAGGTATGAAAATACCATCAAGGGTCTGGAGATGACTTAGTAGTTAAGGCTACTGAATGCTATTCCATAAGACCTGGGTTCAATTCTGAAAAGCAACATGATACCTCACAATTATCAGTTCCATGGGAACTGACAACTTCTAACCTCCAGTGGCATCAAGCATGCAAATGGCACATAGAAATGTATGTAGGCACAATACTTATACCTATAAAATAAATGTAAAAAATAGAAAGTACCAACAGGAAATGTATTACTTGTTATGCACATTAAATTTTTAAGAAACTAAATAAATGAAGTTAAAATGAAATAAGATGCTAAAAGACTGAGGAGAATGTCCTCAGAATTTGACACACAGCATGTGAGTGCATATTTTATATGGTTCAATCAAGAAAATAAAACATATATCTGATAAGTGTGCCCAAATCAAAGAAACCACTAAGATGTTATTTCAGTTGGCCATGCACATTTATGTTTAAAAGCTGGAAACTAACATATTGAAGTCAGCTTTCTTTCGTTTTAACTCCTTGCCAGAAAGATCTTTATTAAATCACTCATTGATCTCCAGTGTAGGTGAGATCAGCCTTCAGCTAGGGACTGGTTCTTACAGGCTTTCCTCTAAATATTGCAGCTTCCCAAACTGTATCTTCTGGCTTTTGTCAGCTCTTCTCAGCCTTGTGTTGACCTCAGCTCTTTTGTCAATGAATGGAAATCTCACAGTTATATAAGTAGTTAATCTCTGCACTCCAGATTGATTACAATACTATTTTATTATTTGTCTACATAGCCAGAAAAAGATAGTTGCTCCATTTTCTCAAAGATTTTTTCATTTCCTTAAAAAAATAAATCAAAATAAAGTAAACCTTTGTTCACTCAGCTGATTACACTTGGCTCTTATCAATATTTTTAAAATTTTTTTTTTCATTATCAGTACATACAAAACTATCAAATGTAGGTGTGGACACTGAAAGTCATAGAAACAGATGGAAATTCTTCTTCCAATTTAATTGCTTACAGTCTTCAATTTTCAATAATAGAGATAATTGTTGCAGTGCCTGTTTCTACTCTTTTCACCATTCTAGAGGTGGAGTGATCTGGGAGAATGGAGCTAATAAATAAGACAGACTCAATTCTCATACAATTGACAGCTTTAGTTGGAATACCAGACAATTTATACCCTGAGGGTTAAGGATGATCATATAAGTAAATTTCTCATGAATTCAAGCTGTATACAATCACAAGGACAAGTTGCATGTGGCAAAAACATGCTTTTCCATAGAGGAATATAAAGGATGTTTTGTGGAATAACATAAGATAGCAATAATTTGGAATCTGAATTAACTCACTTGTATCTGATACATTAGGGAGGAGCACAGAAACACATTCTAAGAACAATTCTATATTTTGAAGAAACTAAGGTCAGAAAACTTTTGTCTGTACTCTTGGAATGTATTTAAAGTACACAGAATGCTCTAATTACTCCATTCCTAGACTGTGTTTCAACATAACACTTGGTCTTCATTTTACCTGCAGCTATAAATATTTTTCTTTGTTTTGTAAATACATAATCATAAATAATAGTATAGGTTAAAAAATGTATAGTCTGTAAGACATTCAATTTATTATGGACAAAGCTCAATACTCTAGACTTTTATGGCTTGGCTTTTTAAGGTATTACCAAAATTCATTGGAATAAAATTACATGGTTTGATTTCCATATCTGGTTTGTAACTTCTTGCTGAGAAGTTATATAATCTTCATGTTTATTCTTTTGTTTAGTGTAGGCAAATGCAGTCAGAGGACAACTTGGGTGTTGGTTCTTTACTATACGTGTTCCATGAACTGGACTGAAGGAACAAACACATCGACTCATTGAAACACCCCATCAAGCCATTAAGTTCTTTAAATAATTTTTTTTGCCCTACGTGCATTTTATGTTTAATATGTCACAATTAGTGATGTGCTCTCAGGATGACTATGAGATTAAAAACTGACACATAGAGGTTTCCTAGAAATATACTTGACATCCAGGAAGGGATTCATGAAATAAATGTCTTAGTGAATTGATTTTTTTTTCCAGAAACAACATCACATGCAGCACAATCTCACTTTAAATGTGCTAGGATGACCTTGAACCCCTGATGCACTTGTCTGTACTATCTGACTGCTGAGATCACAGGCATACACCTCTATATCCAATTTTAATTTTATGTAATTGAATCAAATTTAAAAATATAAAAGAAGTACTTGGTGGATCAGGGAAAATATTTAACATATTTTGAAATCAATAGAGAAAGCAAAAGATAAATGATTCAAAATTTGGAAATTAAAAAAAATATTCTAAATTAATAGATCACAGGCAAATTTCAGACATGGATAAAGGCATATCAAGTATTTAATTGTATTCCAATGCCATGTAGCTGGCATGAGACAGGTTAGAACTCTGGACAATCGGTTTTGGAGAGACACACTGATAAATTCTCTTGAGGGCACAACAGGTCACAGAATGGAAAATGGCCCTGTAGGATATATTTATTGGAAGTGATCTCTACTATTTTTTAATTCTACATCTATTACTTTTCCATTAAAGACACTGAGGGTTAAAATGCTAAACTATTTTCTCCAGTCAAAAGCTATTTACTAAAAGCCACTAATGCATGAATTCAAGTATCATTGATATATCCAATGCCTCAAAACCTTTCTCTGAGATCTTTTTTATGTAAAGAAACATGTAAAAATATACTATTTGTATAAAAAAGACAAATGGCTACCTTAGTATTTTACAAATATTTCATAGTTATTAAACAATAAAAGATATGGTCAGACCTTTTAACTTTATGCATATACATGTGCATATATGTATAAATAAGTTTAATGTTGACATAAGGTATTAAAACCCCTGAAAGACCACTTTGAAGAAAAGTAACCTTGGCTCTTGGGAAAGGGGAAAAATATTAAAGATACTCACTTACATGCACAGCTATTTTTCAAGGTGGATCAGCTCTATAAAAATTATGACCTTTTTCTGTACCTTATTTTATTTTCTAGACCTAAAAATATTGCCAGTGCCTGAGGCGTAAGTCAGAGTGAACCTCCATTATCACTCCAGAGACTTGGCATTTTCCTCATTAGGCACCATAGTATCTGACTGAGTGACCTTGTTTGGTGAGAAGACACAGATGGAGTCTGTCAGTAAATCTTGTTAATGTAACAAGTATTCCTACTGTTAGATGAGTGTTGCACCTGATACTGGCATTTCTTCCCGTAGTAAACAACCTTTGCTCCCTTTCCAACATGGCCTCTTCCCTCATGCCACCAGGTTTTTCAGCTTAGCTTGTTCTTAGGATTATCTAAAAGCATTTCTCCTGCTGTGAAGGTGAGGTGTTCTCTCTTCCAGTAATCTAAATCTCTTGCTGGCTTTTGAAAGCAGTAAAGATGACATTAAAGGTGGACAAACATAAACTTGATCCAAATATTTTATAAGGTAAACACTGTTGTATTCAGTCATGTCATTCTTTACATATTTTGCGATGTGAATCTTAAAGCTGAAAGGAAAAGATAATAATAAATTGCTTGAAAATACAAGAATTCACCAATAAGTTTTAACATTAGTTGTATAATGGGATACTGTACCACCAACTTAGGAAAATATTTAATCATTGGGTTTCAATATTTTATTTAAAATCTTTAGATCTCTCAATTTGAATGTGAGAATCAAGTGAAGATGCTTAAGATTATTTTAGTCATAAATAACAAAAATCCTTTACTTATATTTACTTACAAATATAAGACATAAAATTAATAGTGTCATTAATGCAAATGAAGCAAATATGAATGTTTTTCAAAGGTCTGAAAACCAAGTGGATGCTAGCAGTTTACAAATAGTAGCTTGTCTGTGATGAGAACTGCTTATCTAAGAATTTAGTTTTATGCCTTCATTTAAGTTATATAAAAACTACTAATCAAGAACACTACTCTTTCTTCCATTCTTTTGCAGTTCATTGTCATTTCTGTTTTCAGTGTGAAATACGTGTTAAGTAAATACCAAGATTGGGAAAGGCTCTCTGTAAAGTATAAAAAATAAATAAGCTTTACTTTTGTATGCTAAATGGCTCCAGACACAGTCCTAAAGGAAGAGTGACAGACATGGAAGATTAAACATATTTGATTGTACTTGAATAATTGGAAAGAAAGTAATTAAGATAGTATATCTGATATTGTAAGGGATAACATTTTTCCCCCACTATGAAGTACCTGAACTCTCAGAATAGGTGAGTTTTAGGTAGGCATTTAGCTTTATACATATTTAAGCTTAAGAGTTAAGTAGGATTAGTTGTATGGAAGAAAATACATGCCAGGATGTATAATGGCATCTCTTAATGGTATGAACTACAAAGAGTTCAAATATGCTCAGTAAACAAGCTTGAAGCTAAGAGAAGTCAGGCCAGATAATATATAATTCATCAATTCTTGATAAAAATATACTAAAACCTATTTTTATGCTCTATGAAATCGGAAAAAGGCAATGCATGTCTCTTACATTCTAAGAAAGAATAAAATGAGATCCTAATCATTTGTGAACACCAAACAAATTAGTCTCTATCAACTCTGTACCAAAGTTTTCAGTTTTTCCCCTGAAAAGACTCTCTATGTAACCATCTATGCAGGAGTGAAAGTATGGTAAGGAGAAACGAGTGTCTTTCTTCCATTTTCGAACTAACAATGGTTTCTACAAAATGGAAAACTTCCCAAGAGTCTCATTCTGGGAGAAGAAAAAGGCTGACCCACGTTCTGCCAAATATAGGAGAAATAAATTTTCTGATCATTCCAGTTTTGAAGTTGTAGCTCCTAGCTTCCTAAGAAAAGCTTTTAGAAAATGGCCCACTGAGAATCAGCTAAGCTGGTCTTATAGGGGCTCACAGAGACTGAAGCAACAAACAGGGAGTCTTGATGGATCTGACTTATAGGTCCTTTGCACATTTTTTATGGTTGTGTAGCTTATGTTCTTGTAGGACTACTAACAAAGGGTTGTTTCTGACACTTTTGCCTGCATTACAGATCCTTTGTATCTTTTTGACATGCTGGTTCATTAATGAAGCTGCTTTTGTTCCTTTATATTTGTGTAACCTCTCATAATTCATCTTACATCCATATTTAATGCATAGTTGAGAAACTATGTTTTCAACTCATGTTTTTAGAGTTCTTTTCCACAGCCTTTAGGGCTGTCCTGAAGGTCCCAACATTTACCATTTTGCTGAGACATTAGTCCCACCTTTGCCTCCTGGACTCATGCTGTCTTAGATAGTCATGGAGCCATTAACAGTAACAGGGAGGACATTCGTCAGGAACGTGACAATATGTACATCATTATACAAATGAGCTTTACACCCATTGTAGCCATTGAAAGTCCTGGAGGCCTATGCCTGCTGTCCCTGTCTTAGGGTCAGGAATAATGTCAATCTGTCCCAACCAAGGCCATGCCTGACCTGACCAGAACCTAGACATGCCATGTTAGATTAATATTTCTGAGAGCTCTGCCCTTTTCTGAACAGAAAGGAGGAGGAGTAGATCTGGGATAGAGGGAAGGTGTGGGAGCAAGACTGGGAGGAGATGAGGGAAGGGAAACTGGTCAGGGTGTTAAATAAGAGAGATGAGTAAATTTAAAAACAAAAAGACTTTTCATTTGGGGAAAATTGGCAAAAGGCTTGTGGAATATTTATTATTTGTTTGGCTATTCCATCTTTATATTTCCCCCTTGTTCTCTCTCAAATCTGTAATATTACTTTAATTCACTTGTTTTCAAGGCTGACCATTTGGTATTGAATAACAAGTTAGTGTGTCCTTCCCTGGAGAAGACAGTGTCTCCTCTTACTCTGCATTCCTTTGTTGCCTGTACTTCTGTTATTGGTGAGGCCTGCAAAGGGTCCCCTCCAACTTTGAAATCGGCACATCTACTGGTGTACTCTCTCTTCAGGTCAGGTTTAGGGAGTCAAACTGATGAAATTTCATGGGTACAGTTTCTTTAACATTTTTTTTTTCAGAGATAAAATTGTTCAGCAAAAATACATATCTGATTCTAGCAGCCATTAATTATAAGGGACTAGTGAGGTCATTGGTCTTGGGGGCAACCTATTGCTATTTCCTCTTAACTAATACATTCTTTCCTGTAGCGAGGTTTATCATACTTAGGTAAGCAACAGAAATTAGAATCATCTGGAAGCTCAGACTTATGGAAACGCCATTGGATCTGCATTTTATAAAGCAGTAACAATTGTTAGAGAAAATAAACTTTTCCACAGAAGCATCTATAAATTGTGAAGGACCCTAAGGGCTTTTGCCGGTGTTATACTCCACCACTCCTACAGTTCCTCACTCCAGCCTGGGTCAAGGCTAAGCCAAATTCCATTCTCCACCCACAGGAACATTCTTGAGTAAATTATTCTCAGAAAAAAATGCAGAATGTACTGACTGGAACAACCCAGGTAGAGTTCAAATACATGTCATAATCTACCTATGCTTCCTAGCCAATAGATTTAAAGGTCAATATGCTTAGCCAGTAAGTGTGAACTGTAACCTTGCAAGTGTAACCTGTGCCTCTAAAAAGTATAAAAACTAATTGTAATAGCCATTCGGGGTTGCCTTCTAGTCACTCGTCTTGAGGGACTAATTGAAGGTTGATCCCAAAAGTAAACCTCTTGCTTTTGCCTTGATCTGCATCTTGGTGTCTCATGGGGGGTGGGCAGGGGATTCTTGAAGTAAATATCCCTGACCAAGGGTCAGAGTCTTAGAGTTGTACAGTCATCACATCTCCAGTTATATAGCTTTTAGGAGTAATGACTCATGCAGATTTAGTATATCCGGTGATGCAGTTGTCTTTATATAAACTTGTGTTTTTATTAAATATCCTAAATAAACACATTGGTTTTACCAAGCCACACTTCTTGGAATTTTTCTTTTCATATTCTGTATAATGCTCTACCTGGTGTAAAGAGATATTTACAACTCTCCAGAGAAAGTAACACAATGACCTTCAAATGACCAATAAAAAATTAAAATTGAATGTAATCTACAGCTCGTTTCCAGGCAAGGTTGCTAAGTAAGTGTCTACAATCAAGAAGAAAATGCAAGTCAGAAGAAAGGACCCTGGACGCCTCCTGGTTGTTAGCATTCACAAACTTGGTAAAGACAAAAGCTGAAATACAAACATTTCCAGACATGTCATATCAAATTAAGAACTGGAATACTGGAAAAGAAATTTAATTTTGTTCTCTGGGTAGAAGGACAGGAGTGATTTTGTAACTGATTTTCAAATTGTGTATTTAAAACTCTTTTATTGATTATTTGCATCTGACTTTAAGTATTCAGTCAAAACTATTATTCCTTTTTGGCCTCAGAATTAACATTTACTTTCTCCTTTCCTCATTTCATTAGTTCTTCTATTTGTCTAATGTTGTACCCTGAGTATAAATGATCTCCCAGAGGCTTACAAGCTTGATTATTTTGTCTTCAGTGTGTGGTACTGTTTGGGAGGCTGTGAAATCCTCAGGATGTTCTTAAGGGTAGTGGTCACTGGAGTATGGAACTTGAGGCTGTAAGTTCAACTCCATTTCCTACTCACTTTCAGCTTTTTGCATATTAACACAGTGTGAGCAGTAAGCTTCCAGCTTCCAGCTTCCATTGCCTTCTTTTTCATATTTCACCATGGACTGCACCTAAAACTGTAAACCAGAATCAAGCAAGATTCTTTTCCCAAGGTTTTTTTTTGTTGTTTTTTGTTTTTTGTTTTTTTTTGTGGAGTTATTTTACTACAGCCAAAGACAATGAGAATTTAACTAAGGTTTCTTAATTACTCTATATTTTATATTTGCAGTTTCCAGTTCTAACATTTTAAATGGAAATACAATCTTTAAGATAACATCATAAGAAAACATATAGAGCAGAGAAAGCCATAAAATGCAATTATCTCAGGAATTCTGTTTAGGAAGTAGCCAGATTAGTTTAGAACATTGTCATAGATTAATACTGCTTAGTTGTTGTGCCTTAAAAAAAAATTTTTTTAAAGGTAAAATAGGCCTGTATGCATTATTTGGGAGCTAGCTTGCTTAAGAGAAAACTGTAGCATTTATAAAATTGCATTAACAGTGTGGCTTCTGTATTATTATTATTCTCTTTAAAAAAGTCTCACTATGACCTCATTGATGACCTAGAACCTACTTTGTAGAGGAAGCTAGCCAGGAACTCACAAATATTTGCCTGTCTTTGGTACCAGAGTGTTGGGATTAAAGATATACACTATCACATCTGGATACTTTTATATTAACAGGAAGATATATGTATATTCTCCTATCTATTGTTTCTATGCATATTTTTCAATCATCCATATAAAATATATACTATATAGTGTATATCATTATTTCATTTTTTTCAAAATAAATGATGGTTCTAACTCACTGTCAATAATTTTGGTCAAAATTGTACAATGAAATCAAATGTTGGACAAACAATAATCTCATTCTTAAAATTCTACCAATTTGCTGAAAACCAGGACATTTTATTTTGTATATTTTAAGGTGTTTGTGACAGAGTTTTCCTATGGAAAATCTGTACACACACACATCTCATCATGCAGACAGGGAAGTATGGTGGACAAAAATATAGAAACTGCTAAAGTCTTACTTGTTGAACCAATGAGATTTTTTTTTGAGATCAGCTATAGGAATGTGGGTGAATAACTGCTTACAATAGTAGAAATGAGCCAGACAGCTACATCACCAAAACCCACCGCAGCATGGGTGACAGGTTACAAACCTGGAAACATGGAGTACGCTGAATAACTTGCAGGCATCTCAAAAGGTTGGATAGTGTCCGTTCTTAATGGATCATTTGGTCTGAGCCTTTTCTAGGTCATTCAGATGGTTTCTGCCCCTTTGAAGTTACTTGACTTTTCCATGTTGTCTCTGTTTCTTCCAGGCAGTTGAGTTTGTCAGTCTTCTTTCCAGGTTGTCTTCTCTGAGATTGAACATCAATAGTCTTTGCAGTTTATTAACTCTTAGGAAAAGACAGGCCTAGGAAATCTGGTCAGTTTCAGGTAATTCTTTAATATATTTTGAGTTGTTTAGTTGCTTTCTTAGTGAGTTTTTCTGTAGGATGAAATGTTTTAATCTTAGAGGAAATTGCTACACAACACAGGAGTCTGTTTATATCTAAGGTTTAATTATTTTTTTGAAGTCTAATTCTTTATTTAATATTCAATTTTTTAACTTTTAATCTTTTTTTTTTTTTTTTTTTTTTTTTTTTTTACAATCCAAATATTAACCCCTCCTGGTCCAGCCTCTGATTGTTTCATATCCCATACTTCCTCACCCTCCTCAACTCCACAAGGATATTCCCTCTCCTCCCAGCCCCCGCCAACCCTGTATACCCCATCAAACCTCTCTGCTCCCTGGGGCCTACAGTCTCTTCAGGGTTAGGTGCATCTTCTCTGACTGGGCTCAGACATGGCAGTCTTGTGCTGTATATGTGTTGGGGTCTCATATCAGCTTGTGTATGCTTCCAGCTTGTAGAGTGTCTGGGAGATCTCGGGGGTCCAGGTTAATTAAGGCTTAAATTACTATGAGTAAAAAAATCTGTAGGTAAAAAAATTACAGGTTAAAAAAATCTGTAGTAATCTGATCAATGTTGTCATTGTCATGTCTCTATCATAAAACCTGTTAGAACCTCTGTTCATTTTTTACTTTCCTGGACTGCATGTTAGAAAATTTACTTAGAGAAAATGAAATAAGCAACTTTTTAAAATTGTATACTAGAAATTATATATTTATAAGACTACTATTTACATTGGTAACATACAAGTGTCTTTAATTAGGTAGAATTCTGTTCTAACAACTGGAAATTAGTTACATGATAATCTTAGTTGGCAGCTATTGTATGAAGCCAAAAAATTTATATATGAAATCATAATTTTGGACCCTTTAAAGACCCACAGCTAAAATGTCTATCTACGGACAGAATATTCTATGAAACTAACAGGTTTTGTAATAGAGACATGACAATGACAATAGTGATAACATGGCAGTTATGTTCTCTGTCCTCCACATTGTCAGGTGTTAGTCTTCTCCTTCTCTCCTTTTTCCTTCCCTTTATCTCTGTCCTTTGCCCAGGAATCCTAAATGTTCTTCCTTTTGTCTGTCCTGCCCAGCCATTGGCTGTCAACATCATTGTTTATCAATCAGAAACAACTGGGTGTAGAATTCTTGAGTGTCTTACATGTAGACATCCATGTGAACAGTTTTGGGGAACCAACTTAATATAAGAATATAAACAGCTACAGGACAGAATCAGTTCTGAAAGTAATAAAGTGAAGCATTATCATCAGTTTACCCATATGAACAAAGCCTTTATAATTTTCAGTTTGAAAATGAGTCATATAATGGTGATCCCTGTTAAACTATATGCAGGCCAAAACAAATTAGAAATAGGCCTTAAATTACACACCTTCATTCAGTTGGCATTTAAGAAAGTGACAGCATAGTTGAGTCTACTTTTCTCCCAATGTTTGATCCTTATGCCATAATAAATTCTTATTTTGTTCATATTGTATTTTAATTACTGTCACATTAACTTTAATATTCTAAAATATTTTTTTTACATCACATTAAACATCTTGGAGTAGATTTAACAAACAGAATATCTTAAAATTTCAGTACACAAAATCAATTGGCCTGTTGTACTCCATTTATGAAATTTTATCAGACATGCAGCAACTGATTAAATTTGAAGCTTAAGAATAATCAAATGAGAATAAAAGTCATCATATCATATTATATGTAACAATAAGGTAGAAAAATACTTTTGGAAAGGAATAGTATTTACATGAATGCAATGTAAATTTTATTCTAAAATGTCACTAATAAAAACCTAGTCATGGTGTGAATTCCTGATTATTTTATGATGACTATCACTGGTTGGCTTTTTCATGCTTTTTTGTCCAGACGTTGCATCAACAAACTACTGTAGTTCCTATGAATAAATCTTATATAACAAAAGCAAAAGTAAAATGCAACCTGAAAAGTAGTTCATTGTTTTTGATGCAGATTTATTCATCTCCTCCATTTGTAAAACTAAATTATGACTATTTATGTCATAATTTAAAATGAACTAAAAATGAACTAACCTCAATTTGTAAAACTAGATTATGACACTTTATGGACATATTAATACCCAGTGTAACATTTTATTAAGATGAAGTAATATATGAAATAAATGTTACGTGTGGGTGATCCCCATAGTGTCTTAGGATAATTCATCTTCTATGAAATACTATGACCTCATAGTTGTCCTAATAGATATTTTAATTTATGAACTGACATTCAACACTTTCTCGCCCCTACCCATTTCTAATATCTTACTTTACAGCTTTAAAAAAATCAAGTCATTTAACCACGTATTAACTTCATAATCAGCTTATCACTAATCATACAGTTTACATTTTACAGTCAAGTTATTTTTTCTAATCTTCAAATTAAGAATAAAAAAATCAACATAATTCATAGGGGTTCTTGTTTACTACTTACTGATCAGGCCCTTTACTATAATCCACCTTACATAAAAACTCTAGGTCTCAGTGAATATCTTTTCTTGTACTCTTACTTTGAGTTGCACCCTACACTCTGTAAAATTAAGATTGTTTGGCTTATCTTTTTGAGACTTGGCAAATGGCAAGGAGGTATCATAAAGAATGTCTTCACTCCTGCTTCTCTAGTTGTTAGAATATGGACTTATTTTCCTCCATCTAAATTTCAACTATTGAAAGAGAAAGAATTGTGATTATAACAAATTTTTTTGTTTGTTTTTTGTTTTTTGTTTTTTCAAGACAGGGTTTCTCTGTGTAGCCCAGGCTGTCCTGGAACTCACTCTGTAGACCAGGCTGGTCTCCAACTTCGAAATCCGCCTGCCTCTGCCTCCCAAGTGCTGGGATTAAAGGTGTGCGCCACCACTGCCTGGCAGAAAGAATTTAATAGTATGTTTAAACTACAAGTTCAAACCTTCAGAAACTCTTCTAACTGTAATTAGAGTTTTAATATTAATGCAAAAGTAATGAAAACCTAAGTAATGATGTTTTAAATTTCTTTCTTTGCCAATATTGGAAAATTCAACTTAGCCTCTTTTCTCCTATATAACTTGATAGAAAATGTTAGTATTTTTTTTTAAAGTGTACAGGGGCTGGAGAAATGGCTCAACCATTAAAAGCTAGGCTCACAACCAAAAAAAAGTGTACAGAAGTGCATGTGTGTGTGTGTGTGTGTGTGTGTGTGTGTGTATGTATAAGCTGAAAACAGAAATGCTATGTATTGACAAAGATGACTGTTGTGAAAATATAACTTAATATGGAGCATACTGTGTCTAAAATGTGCCTCCACCAAAACTATGATGTTCAGAAATATGTCACTAAAATATATTGAATTGTGTATTGCTTTGGATTTACCTCTACACGGTCATTATTCTCTGCATCCATTCTCTGAGGTAGACGGAGAAAAATCTTTGCAAGGTTCATTTTTGAAAAATGAAATGAAAATATAACTACATCATTTAACTCCTTCCCTTTCATTTCTCCAGCCCTTTCATTGTAGTCTTCACTACATTCTCTCAAATTCATGACCTCTTTTTCAAAAATTGTTGATATATATTAATGAATATATGAATTCACCTACCCCATTCTTTGACTTAGTTAGGGCTTCCATTGCTGTAAGGAGACACCATGACTGAGGCAACTCTTATAAAGGACAATAGTTAATTGGGGCTGACTTACAGCTTCTGAGGTTGAGTCCATTATCATCATGGCAAAAAGCATGGCAGCATCCAGGTAGGCATGGCACTGGACATGCTGAGTGTTCTCTGTTCTGTTCCGGAGGCACAAGACTGTCATCCATACAGCAAATAGGAGATTTTCATTACCCACACCCAGAGTCACTCATTTCTTCCAACAAAGCCACACCTTCTAATAGTGCCATTGCCTGGGCTAAGCATATTCAAACCACCACATTCTGTATAATGTTACTTCTATGTATATGATTCCAAGGCTGACCACTTGGTACTGGATAACAACTGGAGCATCTCCCCTGAGAGAAGCTTCTTTGGCTTTCAACATTCCTTCATTGCCTATAGTTCTTTACCTAAGAGTGGTGTGCTGAAAGAATTTCTCATTTGATACTAGCACATATCTTGAAGTCATCTTTTTTTCAGACAGTAATTTTGTTGGGATCTCATGAGCGATATAAACAGTCAATTTTATTTCACTTATTCTTTCTCTATAATAAGGTCCACATGATCAAAATCCTTTACCATATGCATGAGTTTTGTCTTGCCTTCTTAACTTGGTTCCAATATAGTACCTTGCTTTTACCCATGACTCAAATCGGATGCTGTGTTCTTCTAGGATGCAATAGGATACCCAGACTACATAGAGGATCTTTCTCTATCATCATATACTTAGAAGTTGCTGATATCGCTTTATAGCTAGCAGTTGTTTATGGAGACTGGAATAATTTACCAGATCCGGTAGGACCTTGGACTGGTCTCTGAACAGTATTTTTTTTTTCCTACTATTGCTAAAGTCTTTTCCCAAAATTGAAAAACCAAAATTTATATTACAGTGTTAGTGGGTATAGGATAAATATTTATAATATAGGTAGGGATTATGCTAATTTAGTAAAGTGACAATTGTAGTTTCTCCACCAAGTTCCCTGTCTTCATTATTCCTGGGTAGCTGTCTAGGTTTCCAGGACCAGGCATGATTTTAATCTTGCTAACTGAAACTTACATCCACATAGATATTTGATGGTTACCCCAATAGTAGATGCCATTATTGTACCCTTAGAGGTTTTTTTTTTTCTTTTTTTCTTTTTGCCATGCTAGTCTTTATTGTGTTTTGTAGGCTTCATGGCTGGACAATAAAAGCTAGTGCTCAGACTTAGCACACACTTTTAATCCCTCTGGCTGTAATACAGACATGCTCTTAGCACACATCTTTCATCCAAACAATTAAGGAAGGTAAATTTAATATGTAGAAGAAGCACCTGTGTTAGAAAATGATGCCTAATTGTGTGGCAGACAAAGTGACAAGTTAGAGAAATATTTCACAGTATATAATATGCCCAGCTCTCACGAGAACAGAAAGTAACAAGAGACTACTTAAGAGAGAGCAGAGAAAAGAATGAAAAGGAGAAAGATAATTTTACTAGGACAACTTGCAGAGAGAGAGAGAGAGAGAGAGAGAGAGAGAGAGAGAGAGAGAGAGAGAGAGCACGCAAAGCAAGACACAGGTGAAGACAGAACAAGCCAGAGACCAAGAAGGAGCCAGAAGTTTAGAACAGATAGCCAGAATAAGTTTGAGGCCAAGGAGAGCAAAAAGTCAGAGGCTAAGAGAGAAGCAAGATTGAACAGGTCACCTTGGAGAGATGTTTGAACCAGAACTGCTGAATTTACCAGTCAATCAGAGTTCAGAAAAAAACTAGGAAGGGTTGAGGTTATTCAGCAGCAACTCTCAGAGGCTGAAAATATTCTAGGCCTAGTTTCTAATGCAGGGAGGGTACAAGCTCCCAGGACTAGGCCTCAGTTAGCAGACAGAGGCCATAATCCACCGAGACCACAATTACATCAGGAGAAGAAAAAAATCTTTTACATCTACTTCCCTGAAATACTATCAAGCTCAAAGGCAGCTGGGCTTCTGACACTTCTGTAAGCTTTTTACTTAGCACTGAAGTTCTATCTGCAGCCTCTCTGCTCCTGGGGAAACTGAATTATTGGAGTCCTCAGGAGTGTAGCTGTTGATATGCTAAAATAAAATAAACAGTATAGAAAATCCTGAAAATCCTTCCTCAGGGTAATAGCTGGCCTTTCAGACATATTGTTTGTATATAATTCAATTTGAATGTCAAAAGTACTGCATAGGTATTTCTTCTTTCACTCCATCTGTAACACATTTTAATCTTACCCTCAGCAGATGGATGCCTAGAGTGGTAGGGGGCAAAGGGCAAGACTTAGAAAAGCAAGAGATAAAAATGCTGTAATTGTAAAATCAATTACTCCTTCAGAGAAGCTTATTTCAAAGCTCTCCGTATCTGCCTTACAAAACACATTTTTCTTGTTTAATTTACTTTACAATTGTACTTTGTACCTATTTCTTAATCTTTTTAATTAAAAATTTTAAATACTTAAAAAACAAGAATACAGCACACCGTTTTGTAATGAAACATAGCATTTTTCTAACAATAGCTAACTCCAACAATCACTTGCATAAGAC
Organism: Mastomys natalensis; assembly: GCA_021653895.1. Classification (NCBI taxonomy): domain Eukaryota; kingdom Metazoa; phylum Chordata; class Mammalia; order Rodentia; family Muridae; genus Mastomys; species Mastomys natalensis. Next base: position 84,278 of record JAJTUV010001923.1, read on the forward strand.
TTTTTCATTTAAAGAGTTTAAGCAGGTACAGTAAATGTATAGATTTTAAGTTTTCTGAGTAAGTCTTCAGCTCGAAGCACATCGTTTAGATTTGATGGTTATTCCAATAGCACGTGTAGTTTTCAGAGAGATTTTTAAGTCATGTCATCTAGCTCTTGTGTCAAAAGTGTATGGTCACTTTATTAGTAGTGACTCACCGTCTATCATGGGAGGCAACTAAAGGAAAAAACAACGGCCTGTAATAGTCTGGAAGTCTTTTGTACAACTTACCAATAACTCAAAAGGGGGCTTTTCATGCTTGGTGATGGACTGTTTTTTTTTTTTTTTTTTTTTTTTTTTTTTTTTTTATTAGTGTATGAGCCCTTGGAGATAATTTGCCAATGCAGACCAAATAATTAAATTGAACCTATTTATGAATGTTTTTGTAAATTTAGATAGATAATACTATAATGCATTGTGACTTTTTAAGATACAGTTACTCTTACAATACCCTTCAACTTCCTTCTATTATTATTTTCCTCTTGTCCCCCTAATATATACCCCAATTTTTCTGCTTCTCTATTCAACTTACTTGGAATTTGTTATTCCCTTTGCCATTACCCACTGTGGTTCCCTTTTATTTTTCTGGATTCTGAAGTCTAGGTTATATATTTACATCTGAAGATTTGAGCTAGAAGCCTCATATGAAAGACAATATGTGGTATTTGTATTTTGAGGTCTGAGCTACATTTACTATAAATTTGTCTAAGTCTGCCAATTTCCCTGAAATTATTGTAATTGCATTTTTATCTGTCAATAGCATTTTAAACTATATATGCAACACATTTTCATTGTTTATTAGTTTGTTGAAGGACCTCAAGGTTGCTTCTATGTCTTAGTCCACCGTCCTTCTACTGTGAAGAGATGAGCACAGCAACTCTTAAGGAAGAAGGCATTTAATTGGAAATTGCTTATACCTTCTGAGTGTCCATTCCATCATGGAGGAGAATAAGGAAGCAGACAGACAGACATGGAGCTGGAGATGTTGCTGAGAGTTCTATATGAGGAATCACAGACAGATGGAAGAGAGATAGCCACTGAGTCTGGCTTGGGTAGGCCATACCTTTTAATCTTTTCAAATAGTGTCACTGTTTGATGACTAAGGATTCAAATATATGAACCTATGGGACCCATTCTAAATCAAAGCACTACATTCAATGTCTTAGCTAGAGCAATGAAAATATCTGAGCTAATATCTGTGGAGTATGTACTCTGTGGGCATATACCAAGGGGTGACATAGTTGGGTTATATGTTAAGACTTATTTTTAGCTTCTTAAGGTTTCTCAACATTAACTTCAAAAATAGCTAGACCAGTTCACAATCCCAAGAACAGTGAATGAAAGTTTGCTTTCTCCCACTTTCACTGAGAAATTTATAGTTGCTTGTTTTGATTTAACTGGTATAAGATAATTTTTTGGTTTACATTTCCCCAATTAATAAGGATAATGAATATTTTTGAAATATCTAACAGTTCCTTTTATTTCTTCTGTTGATAACTCTTTTTTCAAAGATAAAGCTGATTTTATTTTAATGATGCTTGCTTTTTGTCAGTGTTTTGTGTTCTGTATATTTTTAGAATTCCATTCCTGGTCAAATGTATACCAGGAAAAGAGTGTGATCCATCTCTGGCTTTCCTCTTAACCTGTTTGATTGTTTCATTATCTGTGTAAAAATATTTAGTTTTATGAAGTACCACTTGTCAAGTGCTGCCCTTAGGTCCTTGGCATGTGGAGTTATATTTAGAAAAAATTTCCCCCCCAAACCTTTACTCAGTAAGGTACTGCCTGTGTTTTCCTCTAGGACTTTCAGTTTTTCAGGTCTCATATGCTGGTCATGGGATCCATTTGGAGCTGGTATTTTGCTAGGTCATAGATACATTTCTAGTTAAATTCTGGGAAAATTAGATTTGGACATCTAATTTTTCCAGCACTATCTATTTAAGGTGCTATCTTTTCTTCCAGTATAAATTTGTTACCTTTGTGGAATTGTGAATGGCTGTACCTACTAGTCATCCTTGCGTCTTGTGTTTTGTTCCATTGATCTACAAGTCTACTTTAAACCAGTACCATACTATATTATGTAGTATATCTTGAGGCCTGAATTGATACTATATGTGGTCTTTTGTAATTTTATACATATTTTTGCTTTTTTTCTATTTCTGTGAAGATAGAAATATTCTTTCTGGAGTTGCATTAAATCTGTAAAGAACTTTCAACAAAATAGTAATTGTACTGGAATATATTTTTATGATTTTAGTGTTTCTCTTATTTTAACCTTTTCTGCATCAATTTTGATTTTCCTTGTAGGGTTCTTTGACTAGTTTTATTTTTAGGTACTTTGTATTTTGAGATTATTATGATTGAGAGTATGTTAATTTATTACTCTGTGCATTTTTTTTGTTTGTGTATAGAATGGCTGATTTTGAAGGTCAACCATGGATTCTGCTACATTGTTGTGATTTTAAACATTTCTTAAAGTTTACTGGTAGAATTTTTTTTTATGTCTTTTGTAAAATATCACTTCTGCAAATATACAAATTATTTTTCTTTTCCTATTTATATGCGCTTAGTTTCCTGATCTTTCCTATTACCTAAAATTGGTGCTTCAAGCACAATATTAAACAGTAGAAAGGAGAGTGCCCAGTTTAATATTATTCCTAATTTTTATAAAATTGCTTTAAGTTTTTGTCTACTTAAGATACTGTTGGCTATAGATTACACTTGCATAACTTTTGTTATGTTGAGTATATTCCCTTTAGTACTAATTTTTCTATGTCTTTCATCATGGATACAGCATTTTTATTTTTGCATCTATTTAGATGATGTGATTTTTGGTTTTAATTCCATTTCTATAACTTATTATATTTATTGACTTGTGTTTGTTGCACTATTCTTGCAAAGCATGAAAAAAGCTGACTTTATCATGGTTTATAATCTTCTTTATATATACCTGTTCTCTCTTTGCACATGTTTTATTTAGATTTTTTTTTTTTTTTTAAATCTAAGCTTATCAGGCCTTTGGTTCCTCACCCTCTTTCCTTTTGTCTTTTATTTGGTTTCAGTATTAAAGTTATACTGGACTCACTGAAGGAATTTAGGGTATACCTTCTGTTTCTGCAGTTTTTAATAGTTAAAAAAAACTTGACTATCGATCAGTGAAACACAGTAGTAGAATTATATTTTAATTCCGTCTGGCTTTGGATTTTGTTTTATTTTGAAAACTTTGCAATAATTTTTATAGTTTCATTTGTTAAGGGTCTGTTTAGGTTGTTGATTTCATCTTGATTTAATTTTAGTGGCTTACTTGAATCTTGAAATTCTTCTATTTCTTCTAGGCTTTTAGATATAATGGAATAAAGTTTTAAAAAGTATTACCATATAATATTCCAAATGAATTTGTCCTCTATTGTAATAGTTCCCTGTTCATTTCTCATTTGATATTTTCTTTCGTTTAGTTGTTTCAAGGGTCTGATGATCTTTATCTTCTCAAAGAACTAGCTCTAAAATTTTTCACTTCTTTGCAGTATTTCCCTTGTTCTATTCCACTAATCTCAGCTATGATTTTTATTTATTTATTGCCACCTATGGATTTCCGTTAAGTTTGTAGAGTTACATTACTACACCACTTATTGTGCTCTTCTGCATTTTTAAATGTGTTCACTTGTAGCTGTACACTTTATATGTAGGACTGTTTTTAATGTGCCCCAGTGTATTTTTTTTGTGTTGCATTATTTTTTAGTTCAATAAGCTTTTTTTCTTGATTTATTCACTGATTTTAATTACTGTACTATGATCATTTAGGATATATATAACGATTTCATTTTTTTCTAAAGTAGTGAAAATTCACTCTTTGTCCCTAGCTGTGGTTTCTTTTAGAGAAACTGTATATGTTGCTAAGTAGAGTATATAGTTTTTATGTGTGGGTCAAACACATAATTTGACTAGCCAAATTAATGCTATGCAAAGGAACAATATTTAAGAAATATATTTCCAGAAATCATGATAGATTATATAAGTATAACAATATAAATAACACTGGATTGGAAGAAAAGACATAGAAATTTGGATATCTGGTCATTTCATTTGATGCATGATATCATTTAATTTTGATGTTCTTTGCTTATTTTTGTCATAATGGCTTGTCTATTGGAGAAAGTTGTATATGGGAATCTCCTACTTTTAATGAGTTGATGTTAATATGTACATTTAATTTCAGTAGTAGACTTTTTATGAAATTGGTTTCACCTGAGTTTGGTGACTAAATGTTTAAGATAGCAATGTTTTCTTGGATAATTGTTGTATTGTTTAGGCAGAAATTCTATCTGTTCTTACTAGTTTTAATTTAAAATGTATTTTGCTACATATTAGAATATTGACACTTTCTTCTTACTTAGTCTTAATTTAAAATAAGTATCTTTCTTAATCCTTACAATCGAAACTGATTTCTTTCGTTAAAGCTAAGAAGTCTGTATTCTAGACTTTAGACTGAGTCTTTTATTTAGGTTGCTTTATGTTCTTTATCTATTCTTGTCAATAATTCTGTAATATGATATAATAGCTGGTAAAGATCTCTGCTAACATGGGCTTCCTATTAAGTGAATAGGATTCTTTCCTTTTCTGTAGAAAAGCTTTCTGTTTATGTAATGCCCCATTTGTTTTGTTTGTTTAAATTATTTAACAAATAGATTCCTGTTAAAAAGTATTTTTCTTTATCTATAGTTTAAGGGTATTGTCTATATTATAGTTTACTGCTTCCAGTATTTCACGTTTTATGTTGAGGTCTATGATCTATTTCACATTTAGATTTATGTAGGATGAGAACTATATGTCTTGTTTCATTCATTTACATGTCCTATTGTCTCAGCACCATTTTCTGAGGAGGCTTTCCTTTTGCACTGTGTGTTTTTGGCTGTTTCTTTAATATTAAATGGCTATAGTTATATGCACTAGTGTCTAGCTAATTTATTTGGGCATTGATCTATATGTCATTTCTTCCAATCCAATATTGTGTATATTATTATACTTATATAAGCTATCATGACTTTTTGAAATGTATATCTCTCAAATATTGTTCCTTTTGCAAAGTATTAACTTGGCTCGTCAAATTAGTTAATAATCCATAAGGATTTTAATCTATTTTCATTCCTGTGATGAAAATAATGAAAAATTTAAAGGATTATATCTCTAAATTGCTTCTAGTTAATATTTATTTTCATAATAGTAATTATCCCAATCCATTAGCATTGAAAGATTTTCCAACTTCTAGTGCCTTCCTCAATCATTTTCTTTAGAGATTTAACATTTTCATTGCATTGGTCTTTCATTTACTAGATTAAGTTTATTTTTACAATTTTGTTGTTTCATTTTTGATGCTTTGCCACTGATAAATAGAAATCTACTAGGAGTTGTAAATAATTTCTCCTTGTTACTTTGCTGAAAAGTCGATTATTTATATCTAAAATTTCTGGGGAATATGCATATTTTATGTAAAAATTAATTTCTTCTTCAAATTAAGATTTTGTTTCTTTCCTTATTTGTCTCCCTTTATTCATTCCCTTTTTTTATTGCTTTTCCTAGTGTTACAAGCACTTTATTAAAAGTAGATACAGTAGACAACCTTGTCTCTTTTTTATTTAAGTAGAATAACTTCAAATTTTTCTTCTTTTAGGATAATGTTGGCTCTGGACTTGTTATATTGAGGTATATTCACTATTGTCTTTTATTTATTTTGGATTTTTATCAGCAAAAGATGCTGGATTTTAACAATAGCAAATATCATGATAGTCTTTCTTTAAAATTTAAAATACTGCAGAAATTGGGCTTTGTTCAAACCCTAAAGTGAATTATTTTTTCCACCTCACTTCTTCTGGAAGCTGTCAAAATTCCCAGTTCATCCATTGTCTTTTCTTTTATCTATATCTCTAATAAAATAATTCCTGAATTTTCATTTGAGTTGACTTTGTAAGGTTTCTTTTTTCTTTTAATTTAAGAACCCAGAATAGAAAACACCTATACAAAAATTTTTTTTTCCTTTGCAGAGTATCTCTTTATAGAGTATACGTTTTTTAAAAAAAATTACTTGAAAGATAAATTTACAATAACTAGAATACAATTTTTATGTAGGGTATTAAGTAATTGACAAGAAAAATGTATGAACATGTTTTCATATTCTCTTTTACATATTTTTCGAAAATCTGCTTTGTTATGTTTTCCTTTCCTTCTGTTTTTGCCACTTTTCTTTTTTCTTTTTTTTTTTAGCAGATAAAGTTAGTTGGCTATATTGATTAATTCTCTAGTTGCTGTGCTAAATACCCAACAGAACAAATTAGTTGAGTATTTTTTGGATCTCAGTTCTAGAGCATTTCCCATCACAGTAGACATGTGATGGTAGCACAGACTTTTGGCAAATGGTCACATTACCAAGGGAGATAGAAACACAATTTGCATTGATATCAGTCTTGTATGTTATTGCTGGTGATTACAATACCTTTCATAGTAAAGGTGTCTCACTTTGGAATCTCCTAGGCTTCCCAGGCATAGTGAATTGATCAAATGAATCCATACACACACAGAGGGTGTACCATAGAAGTTCTCAGAGGGTTCGCTATGAAGAGGAGAGAAACAGTAACATGAACAGAAAATGAACACTGTTCAATGGGACCATTGAACGGGATGCAGGCTCAAGGGGTAAAAATGATCAATAGTTAGAGACTCCATTTGCAAACATACAGCATTTCTTAAAATAATTAGTACAAGCAAATTCTCTAAGAGATAGTCTTTGCAAAAATGATTGACAAGACCATTTGATTTGTTCTTATGAGGAAAAAATAAAAGCAATATTGTGTTTGTTATTTGCCATAAAGCCTCTGGCTAGGTAGTGATCTTATGACCTGTTTGGCACTTGAGAATGCCATGGCTACACAGAGGGTTTGAGATAGGATTCAGATCTACTTCATAAGCTGCTGATTATTGAAAATGGAGTCGGTCCATAATGACCATCAAGCCTGTAATATCTGATTGGCTACCTAATGTTTAGCACATATTATTGTTTAAAAAGCCAAGATATTTTTCAAGAATATTAAATAGCAATATTGATAATAATAATGAACATTTCAAATGGGATAATTGGTTAAAATATTTTAACAAAAGTGAAAATGTGAGGTACCTGATCACACTTGATGAGTAAATAGTTGAAAGTCCTTTGGAATTAAAGGTAAATCTATAGAGCAACACAGAAATATACTGTATATTTTAATTAAATGAAATGCACTAGACTGTAGTGGTAGCATGCTTTTCACCACAGGCCAGATGTTTTGGATTCATGAATGAAAGTCACAATGGGCCACTTTATTTTTAATATTCTCTAAGCAGCTCAAAGTCTGGTCCACTTCCATACCTCCCCATGGCTAGCACAATTTCTCCTCCAATATTCCTGAATTATATATTACTAAAATATGTATTTTAGTAATATATAATTCTTTTTTCTTTTTTCATTTTTACAAGATTTATTTATTTTAATTTATATGAGTACATTGTCACTGTCTTCAGACACACACCAGAAGATCCCATTACAAATGGTTGTGAGTCACCATGTAGTTGTTAGAAATTGAACTCAGGACCTCTGGAAGAGCAGTCAGTGCTCTCAAGCACTGAACCATCTCTCCAGCCCTTAAAACCCCACACTCAGTTGGGGCTGTGACCCCTGGAACCACAATTCCCAGAGTTGTTTCTTACTATTGGATATTTTCTTTATTTACATTTCAAATGTTATCCACTTTCCCATGTCCACCCCTAAACCCCTGGTAAATCTATAGATCAATACAGAAATATACTATATATTTTAATTAAATGAAATGCACTAGCTCTGGAAGACCTGGTTGGTTGATATTATTGTTCTTCCTATGGGATTGTAAACCCTTTCATCTCCTTCAGTCCTTTCTCTAGCTCCTCCACTGGGGGCCTCATGGGAGACCCTATGCTCAGTCCAATGGCTGGCTGTGAGCATCCAATCTGTATTTGTCAGGCTCTGGCAGAGTCTTTCAGGAGACAGCTATATCAGGCTCCTGTCAGCATGCACTTCTTGACATCCACAATAGTGTCTGGGTTTGGTAAGTGTGTACGGTGAATCCCCAGGTGGGGCAATCTTTGGATGGCCTTTCCATCAGTCTCTGCTCCACAGTTTGTCTACATATTTGATCCCGTTAGTATTTTGTTCTCCTTTCTAAGGACACTTTGGTCTTCTTTGTTCTTGAGCTTCATGTGGTCTTCTGAGTTGTTTCTTGTATATTCTTAGCTTTTGGGCCAATATCCACTTATCAGTGAGTGCATACCATATGTGTTCTTTTGTGATTGGGTTACCTTACTTAGGAAGATATTTTCTAGTTACATTTATTTGCCTAAGAATTTCATGAATTCATTGCTTTTAATAGCTGAGTAGTACTCCATTGTGTAAATGTACCACATTTTCTGTATCCATTCCTCTGTTGAGGGACATTCGGGTACTTTTCAGATTCTGGTTATTATATATAAGGTTGTTATGAACATAATGGAGCATGTGTCCTTGTTATATGATGGAGAACCTTTTGGGTATATGCCCAGGAGTGGTATAGCTTGATCCTCAGGGAATATTATGTCCATTTTCTCAGGAACATCTAGACTGATTTCCAGAGTGGTTGTACCAGCTTGCAATCCCACCAACAATGGAGGAGTGTTTCTCTTTCTCCGCATCCTTGCCTGAGTTTTTTTTTTTTTTTTTTTTTTTCGGTTTTTCGAGACAGGTTTTCTCTGTGTAGCTCGGGCTGTCCTGGAACTCACTCTGTAGACCAGGCTGGCCTCGAACTCAGAAATCCGCCTGTATCTGCCTCCCAAGTGCTGGGATTAAAGGCGTGTGCCACCACCGCCCCTTGCCTGAGTTTTTGATCTTAGCCATTCTGACTGGCATGAGGTGGAATCTCAGGATTTACATTTCCCTGATGACTAAGGATGCTGAACACTTCTTTAGGTGCTTCTTGGCCATTTGAGTTTCCTCAGTTGAGAATTTTTCGTTTAGCTCTGTACCCCATTTTTAATAGGGTTATTTGATTCTCTGGAGTCTAACTTCTTGAGTTCTTTGTATATATTGGATATTATTAGCTCTCTATTGGATGTAGGACTGGTAAAGATCTTTTCCCAATCTGTTAGTTGCCATTTAGTCCTATTGACACTGTCCTTTGCCTTACAGAAGCTTTGCAATTTTATGAGGTCCCATTTGCCAATTGTTGATCTCAGAGTATAAGCCATTGGTGTTTGGTTCAGGAAAATTTCCTCTGTGCTCATGTGTTTGAGGCTCTTGTTCACTGTCTCCTCTATTAGTTTCAGTGTATCTGGTTTTAGATGGAGGTCCTTGATCCACTTGGACTTGAGCTTTGTCCAAGGAGGTAAGAATGGGTCAATTTCCATTCTTCTACATGCTGACCTCCAGTTGAAACAGCACCATTTGTTGAAAATGCTGTCTTTTTACCACTGGATAGTTTTTGTTCCTTTGTCCTAGATCAAGTTACCATACATGTGTGGGTTCATTTCTAGGTCTTCAATTCTATTCTACTGATCTACCTGCCTGTTTCTGTACCAATACAATATATTATATATATATATATATATATATATATATATATATATATATATATATATATATATATATATATATAAAATATTGCTCTATAATTCAGCTTGAGGTCAGGAATGTTGATTTCCCCAGAAGTACTTTTATTGTTCAGAATATTTTTTGCTATCCTGTTTTTTTTTGTTATTCCAAATGAATTTGAGAATCCCTATTTCTAACTCTAACAAGAATTCACTTGGAATTTTGATAGGGATTGCATTGAATCTGTAGATTGCTTTTGGCAAGATGCCATTTTTAATATATTTATCTTGCCAACTCATGAAGATGGAAGATTTTTTTCCATCTTCTAAGATTATTTTCTATCTCTTTCTTCAGAGACTTGAAGTTCTTGTCATACAGATCTTTCACTTTTTTGGTAGAGTCACACCAAGGTATTTTATATTATTTGTGACTATTGTGAAGGATATTGTTTCCCTAATTACTTTCTCAACCTGTTTATTCTTTGATTATAAGAAGACTACTGATTTTTTTGAGTTAATTTTATATCCTGCCAATTTGCTGAAGTTGTTTATCAGGTTTAGTAGTTCTCTGGTGGAATTTTTGGGGTCATGTAACTATATTATTTGCAAATAGTGATATTTTGACTTCTTCCTTTCCAATTTGTTTCCCTTTTACCTTCTTTTGTTGTCTAATTGCTCTACCTAGAACTTCAAGTACTATATTGAATAGATTTCCTTTATTTACAATTTAAATGTTACCCCCTTTCCATGTTTCTCCCTGGGAAGCCCCCTATCTTACCCTCCCTTCCCTTGCTTCTGAGTGTGGTCCCCCTCCTACCTATCTACTCCTGCCTCCTCACCCTGGCATTATGCTTCATTGGGGTATTGAGCCTTCACATAACCAAGGGCCTTTCTTCCCATTGATGCTTGACAAGGCCATCCTCTGCTACATAAGTGGCTTGAGCCATGGGTCCCTCCATGTGTACTCTTTGTTTGGTGGTTTAGTTCCTTTCAGCCCTGTGGTGCCTGGTTGGTTGTTATTGTTTTTGATCATCTCATTATATACTGTGAAAGCATTTGACAAAATTCAGCACCCCTTCATGGTAAAAGCTTTGGAAAGGTCAGGAATTCAAGGCCCATACCTAAACAGAGTAAAAGCAATATGCAGCAAACCAGTAGTCAACATCAAGCTAAATGGAAAGAAACTTAAAGCAATTCCACTAAAATCAGGGTCTTGACAAGGCTGCCTGTTCTCTCTCTGTCTATTCAATACAGTCCTTGAAGTTCTAGCCAGAGTAATTAGACAACAAAAGGAGGTCAAAGGGATACAAATTGGAAATGAAGAAGTCAAAATATCACTAATTGAAGATAATATGATAACATACTTAAGTGACCCTCAAAATTCCGCCAGAGAACCCCTAAAGCTGATACACAACTTCAGCAAAGTGGCTGGATATAAAATTTACTCAAACTTCCCAGAATCTTACATGGCTGGTTCTCTGTCTTATGTAGCTTTCACGCTTGCATCCCATTCCTTTCCTGGCATGGTGATTATTTTATTTTTTTTATTGGTTATTTTATTTACATTTTGAACTTTATTCCCTTTCCTGATTTCCCCTCTGCAAACCCCCTATCCCAACCCTCCCTCCTGCTTCTATGAGGGTACTCCCCTATCCACCCACCGACTCCTACCTCACTGCCCTAGCATTTCCCTACACTGGGCCATTGAGCCTTCACAGGACTAAGTATCTCCCTTCCATTGTTTAAAACTCCTCCTCCCCCAGGCTCCCTTGCCCAGGAAATCTAAAGTCTCACCTCTGCCTCCCTGTACAACCAATGGTTACCAATTGAAAGCATCTGGGGACAGAGCCCAACAGAATCTCATGCGAAGATTTGTAAATTCTCATGTGATTTTGGGAGACAAATTAACACAAATAACATTAGAACCAATCTACAACACTCGACAGGTACTGCGTGATTGCTCAGTTGTTAAAGTACCTGCCACCCAAGCATGATGGCAAGAAGTCACTTGAGATTTTTGGAATCAATTTAAACTTAGAGTGGGTCTGGACACCTGGTTCTAATTTCAGCTTTACAAGAAAGTCATGAAGGACTGTCTATTCACTATAAATTACAAAATTAGACTAGACATTTGGCAAACTCCAAGTGTGTTTGAAGATTTTGAAGATGTTCCTTTATGGTGCAAGAGTGTTCAAGGAAGATTACAGACACTACCCTAAAGAAGTGAAACAAAGTATCCAGTATTACTTTGATATTCTGAAGAAAATAGTTGCAGTTTCTACTTTTGTTTACTTTTGAAAGTAAATGGATTATTTAGTGAAATTTATTTTAGTAAAGCAATATAACTGCTGAATCTGATATATTGCATTAATACTTAGATAACAATAAAAACAGTAACTTATGTACTTCCAAAACTGAATTAAGCAATGTAATGAAAAGATACTGATGAAATAAAATGATGTATCAAATTTAAAAAAAAATAAGAAAATTTCCATGAACCCCAAATATTGACAAGTTGGTAACAACCATGACTTACTATTATAAGTGAAACCTTTAGTTGAGGTTTTAAAATTTCTCATTAGGATAAAACTTTACGACTAGATTTGATGGAATGAAGCCAGTTTGGAATATAGTAAACCTGCTTAGGAATGACTTTTACTGCCAGTCACATGACAACAAAGCTGTTTTTAAAACAGTGTTGTGAGACTACTGATGTGCTTTTTAAACCTTAATTATGCATAATAGGTACTTTGCAACTCATTGCTTCAATCTTCTTGAAGAAAATGCACAGCTCCTGAAGTTGTTGACTAAGTTGGAATTTGAAATAATTATGTGTTATTTTCAGTTCAGTGATGGATGATGTATTTTAAACACTCTTGAAGTTGATTTTTTAATGGGTAAATGTAATGATATAGCTTCACATTATAAAGCTCTCTAAAACTCACAATATGCATAAAGTAAAATTTTAAAGAGTCTAACCTATATTTTTAAAGACTTGGAAGAGTACCCTGAAGTCAAATGAAAAGCAAAACATTTATTCAAGATGGTGGGTAAATAAAAAAAATTGATGTACAATTGGGCAAGACATTTGGACTGTTTTAAAGAATTAAATAAAAAATAATACAATATTTATTTATGCATATATTAAAATCATCATACAAATTATAATTGTTTATTAAAGATATAAAAATGGAAAAGAAAATATAATGAAGACATTAATATGTAGATATTATTTTAACTTTCATGAGAATATTGAAATAAAAACACTTTCATATCACATTAAAAGAAAATGTGATTGAAGGCAAAAGTAATGATTGCATAGAGTAAATTAGAATTTGGGTAATAGGTAAATATTTAGAAGTATTTATTTTTCATTGAATTTACAAAATTACTAACCCAGTGTGCAAAATATAATTCTGATCATCCACCCTGTATGGCAATATCACAGAAAACTGGCTAAATAAAGTTTCCATTTCTAAGAATATTAAAATTACTATATAAAAAATTAAGCAAAGTATAATTTATATTGGAGCACAAACATGAAGTTCCATTTTCAAAATTTTATAATCTAATGAACTGGCTAATATTGAAAACTTTTAAAAATTTAAAAGAATTTTCTAAAAATGTATGATAATAATAAATAAAGGACAATTTTCAATACACCCATAAAGAAGAAGGTCATGGAAGAGGAAAATTTCATAGCCTGTACTTTAAAACTGGTGTTATAAAGTAGGTTTACATTTAAGTCTTGGTGGTGTTACAATGTAACATGTCTATTCATAAATCAAAATAAGCTAACTGATCACCTTTATCTTTGTATCCAAAACAATAACTATATGAGTACTGAGGCAGAGAAGGACAATGGCAAAGATAAGAAAAAGAAAACCAAAAAGGTTAAGAAGAAAGACATTGTGTAGAAAGAGTTGAATAAGACTAAGACAATGTGGACCAGAAAACCCACTGATGTCACTAAGGATGGATATGATCTAATTTATAATAGCCTGACCAAATATGGGTAAGGTCAGCTGGCAATCAAGGTGTTTGTTGTATAAACTAGAGTGGTTTGCAAAATGTGCTTGACATAGTAGGGAAGAACTTTCCCAACTGATTGGTAGTGAGTACTGAAAACCAGGGAACTATATGGCTTTACTCACTGGGAACTACTCAGTGAGACCTGTGGTTGGCACTGCTTTCATTTTCTCTTCTGTTAGGACTCCACGTGCTAGTCACAACAGACAGGATTCTGATTGCAGGTATACTTTTATTACTAGTATTCTAAGTTGACTTGGTTTCAAAGCTTAATCCTCTGGAGCTGCCTGTAGTTTTTATTTTGTCCCTAAGACTTTGGGTGACTGGCATCGTTCCAGTGTTAGGTACTTAATAATTGGACAAGATTGGGACTGGGAAATCTCGTCGTGAAATATACTACTAGATTTTATTTATTGATTTATTTTTGAACACTTCTCTGTAGAATGTTATTTTGAGATTAGGGCCTATTTTTTCATTTCTAGGCAACATATATTTGAATAGTTAGAGAATAAGGATAAGAACTACCTCAAACTATATATCCCTTGTGTATTTATCATGCACAGGTACGATGAGCTGCTGAGTACTTCAGACATGTATGTCTCTAAACATCTCCTGAGAAATGCTTAACTAAAGCAAGATCCTGAATGTTATCAACAAAACCAAATGTGAAGAAGTGCCTTGAGCTCTTCTCTTAGTTGGCACAAGAGAAAGAGAAGTAGAAGAAATTCTATAAGGTATTCTCTAAGACTTTAAAGGTTGAAATCCATGAAGACTTCCCTTAGTAAAAGCTTGTTGCTGAGTTGCTCTGGTCACACATCTTCCTTTCAGATGATGTGTCTTTTATGAAGGGGACCTAAAACTACATCTACCATATCACTAATTAGAGCGAAGAGCAGATGACAAACTGCTTTTGTGAATATTATGGAGAAGATGGACTTTGCAGTGGAAATAAGTGACTAAGGTAGTCAATGAGTACTGTATACAGCAGCTCAAGGACTTGGAAGGAAAGCATCTGGTCTCAGCGGTAAGGAGAACCTGTACCTACCAGAGGATAAGGGAAAAAGTAGAAAATGGAAAAGAAGTTGAGAATCTGCAATCTTAATAAGGAAAGTTAGGACAAAAAATTGATAAGGTTATCCTTGAATTGCTGAAGTGAAGTCACATTCCTGAAAAAGAAGCTTCTAGAGGATCTCTAGAGGATCATCTACCACTCTTACGAAACTAAAGTGACAGTGTCCAAATGGATTTTATCTTTACCCTGCTGCATTGTGACACACACTTAAGGCTAGACAACCAATGTGGGATGGATCATGAAGGTCCCGCCATTACATTACTCCACTAAGGGCTACTAATTTCTAAAATGAACTTATACATCAGTCTTGTGCCACCTCATCGTGGAGACTTCTACAGCAGAAGGTTTAAGTGAACAAAACTGACAAAATTGTCAAGGACCTGGTGGTGCTGCTGTTTGAAACTGGTCTGGTCTCTACTAATTCCTCCTTTGAGAATCCCTGAACTCGCTCCACCTTCATCTACAACATGATCAAAACTGGTCTAGGTGAGTCTTTGGACATACATAATACCAACTGGCTTGAATTGCATGTGTTTTTTTTTTTTTTGTTGTTGTTGTTGTTGTTGTTTTTGTTTCCAGTCATCTATGAAGGTAGGATGACAGCAGAAGAGCCCAGTGTTGCTCTTCCTGATGAGACTCCTGGTAATTGAAGGTGATAAAGGTGCTTATTGTGTTGACAAGTTATGTTATGGAAAGCCCATGTCCTCTAAAGTTTAAAGTAGCACTTATATGGTTTCGGTAGCAACCTGGGCTGGCTCTGACCCAGCTGGCACTCAGCTCATGTCTAGAGGATCTCTTCTGTCAGGTCCTTTTGCTATAAGGTAGCAAAATCCCCTCTCACAGAATAGGAGGGATAGAAACTGTTATTTGATTTATTCTTATTTTGTTCTAGAGTTAAAATTATGCAAATAAAAATGTAGTTTTATAAAAAGAAAAAAAGAATGACACGCTATCTTTTAATTTTATATTTAATTATTTTGTCTTTTAATTTAAAATTATACTTCCTCCTACCTGTCTACAAATCCTGTCATGTCCCGCCCCGAGCTGCTGCTTCGGTCCGTGGGTCAGAGTCTAGCAAGAGAGAGAGTGGGGATGGAGGGGTAAGAGACCTGAAGAATGGAGACAAGACAGAGTCTGGTCAAGTCCCATTTATTGAAAGGAAAATCCTGAGTATATATAAGCACAAGTAGGGGAATGCAGCTGAAGACACTTTACCATGTGTGTCTTGCAGCTGGGGGGCATTAAACAACAAAGCAAGATATACGAGAAAAACAAAATGTCTCTCAGAGTGTGCTCAGATGTTGTAGGCTGTTGAAAACAAGTATATGGCCTGAGATGGCTGCAAAGATGATAGCCGCTTTCTGCTAGGAGTTGGCTCCCAACACTTCCATACAGCTTTCATTGCTTTCTTTGAAATTTAATGTCCTCTTTATACTAATTGTTGTTACATGCATATGTGTACATATATATACAGTCCTAAATATAACATGCTTGGTATGTATCATGTTACTTCTATATATGTTTTCAGTGTGACCATTTGCTATTGGATAAACAATTGGTTTGATCTTCCCTGCTGAAGACTGCCTTCTTAATATATTAGGCCATGAAAAACCGAGAAGAAGCAAAGTGAAAGAGCTTAGAAAGATAATGGAGAAATAAAGAAAATTGCTTTCTGCATAAAAAAGACTTCACTTCTATAAAATTAGATGTGTGAGAGCTATTCAGTGATTAAATACTTGGAAGATGTAGACTGTATGCAACATGAATAAGGATTCATAAGAGAGCAGAGATGAGTTCATGGAAGGGCAAGCGAGAAGAAGGCAGAGAGCAGCTGGATCAGACGAAGGAAGACAAGAGAACAGAAACCTTAGGAGAAACCAAGATTTCTAATATCCTGAACTTGGACTTCTGAAGAACTCTATAGAGACAAATGGACAAAAGGACAGGACAGAAGAGATCCTCTAGACATAAGCTAAGAGCCTGTTGATCAGTGCATGCTATTTGGCATGATAGTGCTTCCAAACCAGTAGGGTAATGACACTGTTTTTTTTTTTTTTTTCTTTTCTTTTCTATTTTTTTTTTTTTTGTGGTCTCTTGTATAGGTAATATGCAGTATGGAAGGCATACTTGCAAACTGTAAACTACAAGAAGCATTATCAATCTCAATAAAATCTGATCAAATTGCACAGTTCCAGTTCTACCTAAAAAGTGGCATA
This sequence comes from Mastomys natalensis, assembly GCA_021653895.1. Classification (NCBI taxonomy): domain Eukaryota; kingdom Metazoa; phylum Chordata; class Mammalia; order Rodentia; family Muridae; genus Mastomys; species Mastomys natalensis. Next base: position 101,255 of record JAJTUV010001923.1, read on the forward strand.
ATGTGTCAAAAGATGTAATGAACATATATGGTGGTTTCTATGGGGAAATATATATACATAAGTTTGTGTATAAGAAAAAAGTCATGCAATATCTATAACATGGATACAATGATTGGAATTATGTGTAGAAAGACTGAAATTTATCTCTGTTTTTAAAGCTCCATTTTGTAATTCTTTGAGAAAATTATGTTTTAATTACAGGAAATGATTCATTTTAACAAAATGTTAAATAAAATTTTATTGCTAATTTCTTTTTAATTAACTTGCAGAAACAACCCTGTGTGTGAAGCATACTTCAGGCACTCATTAAAGCGTTAGTTTGGTAATGCTGTAGGCATTAGCCATAGAACATGCATCTATTAATGCTCTAAGAGTTAACTACACTAACAGAGCATAGTAACCAATTGAAAAAAAATGCAACTCAGTATAAATGTCAGTGTTATGAAAGATGGCTTACAGCATTTAACATGCAAAATTCACTACTATATATTTTCATGGACTTATGTGATTTCTTGTTGACTTATATGTAACAACTGATTCTGTACTTTTCTAAATTAAATTTAAAACTTCTCACATATATTCATGTAATCAACTTAGCTTGCTATCAGCATCTTGCATTAGTGTTGCATACCAGTTACTTGTTGATATACCCCTGCTGTATTTCATTAGCTAAAGTAAAAGAAAATGTGGTGCTCTCACTGTACTTGATTCCTTTTCTGTTTCAAGCACTGATCCAATATACATTGCCCTTAATTGTCATAAATTTTCAGGCCCCTCAAGGGTGAAAACTTTGCTTAAGCTACTCTTGTTAATGGTGATTTGACAATTTGAAGGAAATTGATCTTGTCCATTGTAGATAACTTTGTAGGAATGCCATCTTATGTAGTTCTCCCTCTCCCCATTAAAACATGTGTATAATCAGTTTTAGGAAGGAAAGCTACAGTGGAATGTCACTTTCACTAAATAATCAGGACTTCATAGTGGTGTGCATAGTCTCGATATGACATGAATGCTAGCATTCACTATGACTATATTGCTGAAATTCTTTTGTGAGGATTTTTCACTACAGAATTACTCTTTCATCTGTGCCTTTCCACACAGTGCCGTTTGGAAGGAAGTGGTGATGATCACCATACACTAAACAGCAGGTTCATGCTCATACTCATTAGCCTGGATTGTGTAGGAATCTTTGTAAAGTTCTTTTGCCTAGGAAATTTTTCATGTCTGCAGCATTTATTAATATAATAAGTCATCTATTTATGTAAATATGTAATCACAAATCTGTTTTTATACTTCGGGCTAAAACTTAACACACTACTGTATAGTTAGTCTCCGACTCAAATCATTACAGTTTTAGCATTAGAGATTTGTTCAGTCACTCATTGTCCTTTTTGATGTAGCCCAGCATTGCTACTGATTGAAGTTTTGTTGCTTTTTTTTTTTTTTGTCTCACTTTGTGGTATTATAAAATATCATGGGCTCACATTATGTGTCCAGCCAGAGGCCTAGAAGCACCCATTGTTTCTAAGGAAGATTTGATTATTTAGGTGGAATTCATGTTAAAAAGAATGGTTTTTTTCCCTAGGTATGTTTGTTGCTATTTTGATGTTTTGTTTCAAAGTCTTTTCAGATTACACATAACAGAAATATTTTGAGAAGGCAAAGTGTTTATACTCATTATAAATATGTATGCAATTATTTGTACCTATATAATGTTGAACATGAATTTCTAACTATGTTCCTAATTCTAATACATCAATCTTTGTAAACTATGCATCTTGCCAGTCTTTGCATTATCATTCTAGTAATAAGAAATGGGCTCTTAGATTATGCATTAAATTATTTAGTTCCAGTGAACATGCATATACGTGTTAGGATTATTAACACAAAGATCTTGACTTGAAGTATTTAATACTTATGTGCCATTACCTTAGATATTACACTTAGAATCTCAAGATCATGTCCAAGGATGCTCTACTCATCATAGTGTCAATGAATTTTTTCATATGTTAAAACACAATTACAATTTCTGTCAAATCCTGCATACTTCTCAATAGATACAAATATCTGAAATGATTCTTTATTTTTTTTATTTAAAAAATATAACCTAAATTGACATTTCTATAGGGCAAGTGCCTAATGTATAAAATGGAACATAACACATAACACATACTGCTGTCTTTTACAGACAAATTCTATCGAATATTTAGGAAACAAATTACATAAAATATACACTATCTTCTAAAAGAATGAAACAAGGAAAGTTCCCTAATTTGTTTTTATACGGTCCAATTAATATAAAATATCAGTTAATGAATAATTCTTACTAGGGAGATGTGGACAAACATCTCTTCACACAAAAAAACCTATCACAAGAGATCCACAGAGCAATCAACCCAAGCCTAACTTAGCACACCAATTAATTGGTTAGAGCTCCTTGCTGGAGTATAAGTGAAGAATTATATACAAAACCATGGGTTACACAGAAGCACCTGCATCAAAAAATACCTTACCTCTGTCTGGGTGAGGAGTCCTCAAACTGTGCCTCTAAGTCTCCCGGCATAGCTTCCAGGCAGACTACATCTCTGAATCTCCAGAGCCAACACTTCACTCCTTAGATATTCTTGGTAAAGAACTGTATGAATCTTGTACTCTGATATGGCCAAATTTATAAAAGTTTGAGTGATCCTAGTCCTAGCATCCCTAGCTCCTATGGATCCTCTGTGATACCCTTTCTTAGGTGAACAGGTGCTTGTTTATAGCTCCTCAAGAAGAATCACTTAGTAATATAGCATTTTATAGTATGTGGACCTTATAAAATAAATTGGGGATATTTCCTGTTTAAATTTCATAAGGAGACAATATACATTTTAATTCTTTCCCTATGTATTGAGTGGAGTTCACTTGTGAAAAAGTATGTTTTGTATTCCATTTAGTACATTAGGCACTTAACCTGTAGAAACTTCAGTTTATATTATATATTCTGAGTATTCTTAGATCCTAGCCTGCCCTTCTCTTTCCAGGAGGAAAGTTTCAATTTGGATAAAATAGTTATATAACTAACTCTTTAATTCTAAACAGATTAGCATTCTTAGAATAAAAACTACAGACAAATATTTCTCATGGGCATAGATGTATACTCAATAAAATATGAATGAATATTATTCAAGCATGTACATGAAGGGTTTTAAAGCACATAAAGTAGGATTTATTCTAGTCTGTCTTAATATTTGTAAATAAGTTAGTATAATCTACATAAATGTATTTAAAGAGGAAAACTGATATGATATTATCAGTTGCTACTGGAAAGTGATTTGATAATATCCATCACTGAGTTATGATTAAAATATACAAAACAAGCAGAAGGAAATTTCCTCAACTTGAGAAAAAAATACAAGGTATTTACAGTGAACGTTAGAAGTAATGGAGAAAACTATAATGCGTTTTCACTAAGACTAGCAGCAAGGAAACCGCTCTTGCTCACCAAGGAAAAGTAATAAAATGTGAATAATTTCTTTAAACTCATAGTACTCCTAAAATGTTCACTTGCAAATAAATAATTTGGAAAAATTAAAAACATTTCAATAAGCACAGTGATATTTGCAACATATGGATATGTTGTATATCTGTATATACATACACACACATATATATAATGAGAATATATATATACTTTTTCAAAAGAATATATACTTTTTCTCATATATATATAAGAAATGGGGATGAAGCAAAAGCATACACTATTGGATGTCTAAAACTTAAAATTCTCAGAAAACTAAGTGCGGATTAGGTTATGGAGCAATTGAGATATTCATATAATTTTGGTAGAAATATTAAATGTTCAGAAGTATTTTGAAATAGTTTTTCTATTTTCAAATAAAAATATCATTGAACAGAATTGATGTAATATTAAGCCAACACTTAGACACTAGTACAAACAACAGCAAAGAAACATATATCAAGTGTCATAAGGAATTGCTTATGACAGGAATCTGGATAAACTATAATTCAAAACAAATTTTAGAATATGTGCACATAGCATGCTATTAATGTGAGAATTGAAGGACTCCAGATGTGAGCAGATGTTTTCCACCATTATACTAAGCAAACACAATAAATGCAAAATAATTCATAGTGTATGTATCCACTAAGAGGCATTTTTAAGTGAAGGGATCAATATAGGATAACTGAGACTTTTTTCCATCCTAATTCAGAGGTAAATGGGACTTTGTGAATGATGAAATATTTAGGAGTCATAATCATGTATCATCTCTCATGTGTGATAGTGGGTCCTTGGTTGAATATTCTTGTCAGAACACAGAATGCTACAGTTTAATTGATCTTTTGTTCCATTCAATGCATGGAAAACATAGTCAATCAAAAACTACTAGACAATTCACATCCAGGAGCCTCAAAAAATAAAAAAAAAACACATTACAAGAATAAGTTCTATGTATTTTTGTCTTGTTTTTTGTTTTGTTTTTGTTTGTTTTTTCTCTTTATTTTTGTTTTGCTTTCTAGGAATGCATTTGTTCTTCTGTAAAAGTGATTAGATAAGAAAAAATATTTTAGTGAGGTTGTTAATCTTCACACATCCTTCTGGTCCAAGTAGAAATTATGAATGAGCTGATTCAAGGCAGGAACTTCTATCTATCAAATCTATCCCGTAATCCACTTGCATTACGTATGTATAGACTATACCCTCTAATAACCCCAGTGTTCATTCAACTAGAAAATCCCAGTACTATTTACCACTAATAACATGCAGACATATTGCATGACATGCCAGCTGCTGATTTGAAACTGAGTAACTTCTGAGAGTGATAGGTATAAGTTACATAGAAAATATATTTTGTCTTTCACCTGATTATTATTATTATTACGTGTTATTATTTATTATTATTATCTTCCAGCTTTGAAATGTTTCATCCATTTGTCCTAGTCTGAAATAAATGTCATATTGTCATGCTGAGCCTTTTCACTTGGTATTTTAGTTTTATATTTTAGAATTATGTACATAAGTATGTATAAATGTCTATATTTGTAAAACAAATAAAAACAGAACTCATTGTTGGAATAACAACTAAAGTATTAAAGAATAGTGCTGGCCTAGATGGATAAGGAAAAAGTAAACATGACAACAATCATTCTCTAAGATGAAGGGAGTATTTCGGTGTCACATATGAAAATACTGACAAATCTTTCAGTGGACACAGGCAGTTTGAGATTAACTGATGCAACACACACTGCACTTGGTTGAATAATGATATTGATGTTGGAAAGGGTGACAGTTGGAATATTTGAAGAAGACATCAAAAAATTGATTGCTAGAAAGGTTCTAGGAAAATGGCTTGAGAGCAAGTTGAAATACAGTCTCAAGGAAAAGACAGGGTTTGATACTGATGCTCAGGAGATTCAGAAGCATAGCATGCAGTGCTGCATGACATGATAGCTGCTGACTTGATACTCATCAACCTCTGAGAGTGACACTTACATAATAAGTATATTTTGTCTTTCACCTGATTATTATTATTATTACTATTACTATTACTATTATTATTATTATTATTATTAAGTGTATCTTACCTTCAAAAATTAAGTTTTGCTAAGACTTCACTATTTCACTAATAGTGTTGTAGAAACAAATAAAATACATTAAGTAGCATAATTGTTTATCATCAAGTCCAATAAAGATATTTTAGAATGAATCTGTGTATCCTTATGGTGTCTTCATAGGCAGAAACAAAAAGAAAAAGTAAAGCATAAAACAGCTTTGATAATTTTATGACAAATCCTTCTGGTACCATTTCTTTTTCTTTTGCTGATACCATTTCTTTTAATGGCAAATGTAAGTTTCCTCTCTGTCTTTAGAAATCATGTCATTCACTGTTGAAATGTACTATTAACTAACCCAAAGGACAATAACTTTCTTAGTCTTGAAAATATTTGCTTCTTAGTAAGGCTAAATTTTATAAACATTAACTGTAAGAATAAAACTTTAAAGAGTATATGCAAATTGTACAAAGTTTTAGAAATATATAAGATGAATTGTCCTAGATTCAGTGGCATAAAAAGGGAAATCTACTTAAATGAATATGCTACCAATGCTGAAAATAGTTCAAGCAGACTAGATACCTCAAAGATAGGTTTTGATATAAACTACAAATCCTATCACATAGAACTTTACAGTTTACAAAAAGAAAGCCATTATTTATTTCTGTTTCCTGACCTACAGGGAACTACACAGGTTTCTCTTCAGGAGGGGAAGGATTTATTGTTACTCACCTTGAGTGTCACAAGATAAAGTGTTCCATTAGGCTACATGTACACTACTCTGCCACTTTTCTTTTTATTAAAGACCACTCTGACATCCTCAGGGTTTGCTGGGATTGAAGATGTGAAAACTATTTTGCCTGTACCTTTTTTTGTAGAGAACAGAGACAATTGGGCACTAAAATCTACCTGTTATACTCCTAGGATTTCCATGGCATACAGAGAAGCCCAGCTACTGCTTTCTGAAGTTAAATAGAAAAATGTTCATATTTATTACATATCACTTTTAATACATGCAGTAAAAATTAATATTACTATTAACCCACAGAGATTATTTTAAATGATATACTTTGGTTTTCACATACATCACTGAACCTCATTATCTGTAATAAATGCTTGTTGTGCTTTCTTCACTACTTGGAGGTACTTTGGAGGTACAGGAGGATAAAAATGGAGCTATAAACGGATGTGACTGCTTTAGTGACCCGATAGTATCAAACATGGAAGAAGCTAAGACTACATTCAGGTATGGTGGATATGCCTTTATTCCAAGCCCTCAATTGTATACACTGATGTAGAATGCATATTAGAAGAAAGTTACAGATGGATATGGGCCAGGTTAAACAAACGCATTTTTGTAGCATCACTGTGTAGATATCAGACCAGGTATACATTAAAGCAATACATCTCAATAATGTGTAATTTTCAGAAATGCAGAAATACTAAAGTTTTGAATATACTTTTGGGGTAAGGGAAATAAAATGTAAAAGAATTCCCTGCTTAAAGTGAATTATGTTTATATGTAAAATCACCAGTCAAAAGTAACCTCCTGGTACTAGTACAGCAATCTCTTCCTGTCATCAATGTTAAGCTAAAATATTCTATATTTAAGTGTAGAGGATATAAAGGCTTTAGAAATACCTAGCTGCCCCATCATCCATCTTCATTCTTAAATGAGATCCCAGGTAACTTTCTGAAATTCCTCCCCAGGCAAGGCCTAAGAGCAGTCCAAGGTGGAGGCATCTCTATTCTAGCTAGCTATGCCCCAGGAAAAAGGACATAAAAAAAAAAAAAAAAGAAAGAAAAGAAAAGAAAAGAAAAGAAAAGAAAAGAAAAGAAAGCACATATTTGAGAGCAATTTTTTTTTTCATTCCCTGATACAATCTTTCCTTTGATGCCCTATGATCCTTCGCCACCACTCTAGAGCACGAATTGTCCTGGTTACTTAATACGTACTTTCTTCACTACTTGGAGGTACTTTGGAGGTACAGGAGGATAAAAATGGAGCTATAAACGGATGTGACTGCTTTAGTGACCCGATAGTATCAAACATGGAAGAAGCTAAGACTACATTCAGGTATGGTGGATATGCCTTTATTCTAAGCCCTCAATCAGGAAATTGTCATGAGTTGAGCTATATAGAAGGCTAAAAACCAATTTAACCACTGTTTGAGACTATATCTCAGGAAACAGAAAACAAACAAACGCAAACCCCTGCAGGTCACACTTCACTGATTAAAAACAAGCTCAATTCCTGCACCTAAGGTACCTTTCAGAAAGGGACAAAGGGGTCTGAAAGTATACGAGCCAGAAGAATGGGATGGTTTGTTGAGTGATTGTGTCTTTTAAATATGTCAGAAGTATGGTTACTTGAACAAAAACTACACACCACACACACACACACACACACACACACACTAACATGGATGAGAATCAGGAGGCCTCCACCCTATACACATGTCTACAGGTAACTAAGGAATGCTGAGGGCTGGATAATTAGTCTTGCAAAGGAAAGAGCACACCAATTGGTTAACCAATAACAAAAGGTCAGCTTTGAAAATATACATATGATAAACATTATACTAACTGAGCAGGTTGCATTTATATGTTTAGGAATATATATGTGTGTGTATAATTATGTGCATATAAATACACACACACACACATATATCACAGCAGTTAAAGGAAAGAGAGAAAGAGGTGAAAGTGGACATAGGCTTTCATCCCTAAACAAGGAGATACCCACAACTGATATCCTAAGAATGTAAAATTAGATTTTTCCTGTCTAGTCTCACTGAGAATATTGACAATACTTCAAAGTAGACCCCATATTTAGCAGTGAATGGCAGCACAATGGTATTCTTATAGACATTTTGTTACATTTTGAGTTCTAGGGATAGTTGTAGTCATTTGATTATATGGGTTTTTTTTTTTTTTTTTTGCCTTTTGTTATATATTTGTTTTTCTGCTTTAGTGTTTTGTTTTGTTTTTTGGTAGATTTTTTTATATGTCTTTTGTTTCTTTGAAAGGAAGACAGCATGGCGTTCTGCAGGTGCTTTTGTACAGAACGTTTGAGAGGAGTTGAAGGAGGGAAAATGAGTGACCAGAAGGTATTGCATGTAAAACATAACAAAACAAAACAAAAACAAAGTAAAAACAAAACTGTCCTTTGAAGTTTACTGCTGTCTTCAGCATACATTACATTTCCTCCAAACATAACTGCTGTATGTGTAATATAATCACAGAGATAAATGTCATTTTATCTGACTGAAGTTCACACAGAAACTTTATAGAAAACATGTAAAATGTTCTTTCAGCTATTATCTATTTATCATTTACTTTTATGTAAGTCATGGTATCTTCAACTCTTAAAAAAATCAATTTGTTTTTCAAACATTTTATCAAAATCTCTATAAAAATATTCTCCCCCCAATAGGACCCAATGCTACGTAATAACTTTTTCTACATAAGATAATTTCCATAGTTCTAAAGACTAGAAGCAAATTTTGTTGAAAACTGGTCATATCCTCTTTGATTGTGTAATGGACAGGGAACACAATGGCTAGAGAATGCATTATTTTAAAGCATATTATGAGTGCAAAAGGAATTTAATGTCAGTGCATGACACAGTGGAAGAAACACTATTTTCTTTTTGAAATTTTGATACATTTGCAAATTTTTGCCTGTGTTTACATATCATGAAATTATCTTTTCCATTAATTTTGTCATATGCATACATATACATACATACACATATACATATATAAATATATATTTAATATAACCCACTGTCAATATAAGGTTTCTGAGATGGATGTTTTCAGGGCTGATCTTTTGCTATTGTATTATTAATGGTGTCCTCATCTCTGGACAAAATAATTTCCTCAACTCTCAGGATTTTTTAGTTGTTTGTAGATTTTTTTGTAGAGTTTAGGCCTCAGAGACTGTTTCCTGTCCATTTTGACATGTCCATTGGAGGCACCTTTGTTCATTTTATGTTTGGCTAGTCATGTTACTGAGACTTATTGAGTGTACATTTTGTCAATGCTATTAAACATAATCTCACAGCAAACTATATGAATCTCGGTTCTTACTCCTTCTACCTCAGGGAACATTGCAAAAGATAACCATCAGAGATGTATTGGAATCCTTAAAACCAAAATAAGCATAAACATCCAATTCTTATTGATTATTTGGTTTCCAAATGGTATTTAAAAATCTATTAAACTGTTGGAGTAACTGAAAGACAAAAATAAATATGGATTATAAATGTTCAAGTAAGGCATTTACTTAAGAAATTTTGTGACATGTCTTTAATGAGAATTTGGTTTTGTTTTGTGCCAAAAGTTTTAAATAAATAATTTTGCATAAATGGTTTGAGACAAAAATGATTTCAGGTAATATATACATTTGAAATCCTGAAAAAAATTAAAAACCCACTAAAATGGAGATTGATCTTTAAAAGATCAATTTTTTAGATAACAGCAAAAATTTTAAAACTTAATAAACATAAGTTTGCAGAAAAATTAATAAAATAAATAAAAAGAACAATAGTTCCTGGAAAATAAATATAGCACAAATAGAGATTGTTTATTCTTGCAATTCAATTATTAGATTATATAGAGTAAAGATGTACAAAATACCTGTTAGAAGTAGTCATCATTTCAGAGAACATCTTTAAATAATACTCTCATCATAAGATGAGAGGGAAGATGTTACATGAAAATATTTATGTTACTGGGTATCAGAAACTGAACAATCATTTGTCTAGATGCATCTATGAATAAATTTATGAAACCTATTCCAGTTCAATGATGAATCTTCCACAGTCTAAAGGAAAAAATATGTCTTCATATTTTAGTCTTTAGTCAATATAGTTTTTCTTGATTTCCAAAATGCATTTACTAATATTTAGATTATTGTTTTATAATACTTTATTTTACTTCTTTTTTCATGTGGTTCATGTCATAATAGACAAAATGAGCACTTTTGTGAGTAAAATTATAAAATTATAGCTAGTGAATACATAAAATTAGTCAACAAAGCAACATTCCATCCACTTAGATTTTCAAGGGTTTGTGCACATTGTTGACAAACTGACATCCACAATACCGGAGTAAAGAGCAGACAGAAGAGGGTGAACGGCTGTTCTAGGGTTCTCACAGACCTCTAGCTGACAATAAGCATGATGAACATGATGGCTTGCATAGCAAAGAATTTTCAAAAACATTTTGAGTTGTTCACACTCATATTATCCAGTTGATTAAGGCAATTTGCATAATTTAGAGGTAATTTCTTCTGAAAGTCATGATAAAGTGTTCTGATTGCAGTGTGCCAAGCTCTTCAAATGTGCAAGTTTTTAAAGGATGCTTGCAAATGAGCACACACAAATTAGGTGATCTCTAACCCTTCAATCGTTTACATTCTTACATATTTTTTCATCTCCATCTTTCTCTGCTTGTGTGCTTAAAACAAATAAGCTCCTGCAACAAAGTTATGGTTTAAATAATTGTTTGATTTTTTTCATTTTGTTGTTTGTATGTTAGACTTGAACATACACTCAAAGATATCTGCCTAATATTATTAATGGTTTTGTGTTTTCTTCTTTGAAGTATGGGTTAGATTTTGGCTTAGTAGCTATATTTAAAAAGATTCAATGTGGCAAAGTTATGGTTTCTTCATTGATTAATTATGGTAAATAAAAGCATCTGGAATATTTCATTCTCTATGTCTTAGGTGTTTTATGAAGTAAATTGTGTATTGTCCTATGGAAAGACACATAAACCAAATTATTTTATTATAAAATTATTATTATGATTACCCTAAGTATCAGTGGGATACTGAATGACATGTGGTCTATCATAGAAATGGGTACTTACCAGTTTTAATTTCAGATGAAAAAATGAAATTGAAGTAATCCATTTTTAAATAAATATATACTTAATCTTGCCATAGCCTCCTTTATCATTCTTATTGTTCAATGGGATTTTTTTCAGGGAACGCTTTAGTCATTGACTTACATTAAAATACGCAACTACAACAACCTCAACAATGATTAGCAAAGGTGACTCTCATGTATGGTAAATATGCCATTATTCTGTATCTACAGAATAATCCTGTGCAGTATATCTTCATGTAACCAAGCTTTCTGAAGTGTTATGAGTGAGGTAACCCTTCACAAACATTAAACTGAGAGTTAAACTCAGAGTCTTCGGTTAGGAAATAAGAATTTTAGATGCGTACACTGAAGCCTGGTGAACTTCTACTGAATATAATAAAAATCTTATGGTTATTCTGTTCATATTTACTAACTTCCTACATGGATCAGGGACATGAAACTAATAAGCAACAAAATTATAATGTTAAATGGAATTTATAATGGAATAATAAATTATGAGACTTTTTATTTTATTTAAACTAAAATGCTTTTTTTATTCTTTTTATATCCCAGCCTCAGTTTCTACCCCCTCTTTTTCTCTCAGTGCTTTCTGCTCTACCTCTTCTTTTACATCCCCAACCACTCTTTCCCCATTTTAAAATAAAACTTATATATTTATTATATTATATAACAGAAATATAAATTGGATGATGGCCATCACAAATCAAAACAAAGAAGTAAAGAATTTATTTATAATTTATTATATAACATAATAAATCTGAGAAAAACTTTCTTTTGTTTTCATGTTGATTTTGTTTCACTTGTGTTATGATATACTTTATTCAAAAAATGAATGAATTCTCTGATAATTTCATAGAATCCATTTCAATCTTATTCCATCTCAATTTTTCTTCTTAGTTTCTCCCATATCCACTATAAATCTTACCCCACTCAATATAGTGTCTGGTTTTTTTTAATACAAATCAACTCTAACCTAACTTAAATGTGCTCTAAATACTGAAATATGGTAGATATATATGTGAAAATATGGTGAAATATATGTGGATCAGGATCCACACCTGTAAAAAAATATTATTCTCCCCCTCTCAGAAGCGAACAACTCTCCATAGTTCCTCAGTTAGGAGTGGAAATCTTTTATTCACAGGTATCACAATAGAGCTTCTAAATTCTCACTTGTAATAGTATTTATGGCCAACTCTACCATCCCATTCCATAAAAACATGTCTCACATTTCTCCATTATCTTGCTTAGAAAGTACTATTGACCACTAATTCTTCATTCTCTGTAACTTAACAGATGTATCTTGGGTCCAACCACTAGAACCCCAGACTAGTCTGACTTCTGTCATGTCACAGTGAAGCTCTAAGCTTCCACCAAGATCCATCCTACCTGCAAACAACCAAATGTTCCTGAGAGACTGCCAATGATACCCTTCTAGTTACACAGATTTCCCATGACCTCCTGCACTGTCTAGCTTGGTAAGTATCTCTGAATTTCCCATGTGCATCTTTTCTGTAGTCTACCAGATTTTTCTGGATCCTGTAACCAGTGCAACAGAGTAGTCTGGCATTCCTGCCTTCATTGATAAGGAGCTCTATTTTGTTCTCCCTTCTATGTATGATTGACACATTCACACTTTGGTCTTCCTTCTTCTTAAGTTTCGTATAGTTTGTGGATTGAATCATGGCTATTCTGAGAATTAGGGCTAATATCCACTTACTAGTAACTACCTACCATATGTGTTCTTTTGTGTCTGGGTTACCTCATTCAGAATAGTGTTTTCTACTTTCATCCATTTGACCAGAAAAATGGTGATGTCCTCATTTTTAAGAGCTGAGTAGTATTCCATTCTGTAAATGTACCATATTTTCTGTATCCATTCTTCTGTTGAGGGACATCTAGGTTGTTTTCAGCTTCTGGCTATTTTAAATAAAGTTACTAAAAATAGAGGGGTATGTTAGCATCATTTGAGTATATGCCAAGTAGTGAGTGGTACAGGAGGTTCTTCAGGCATAACTGTTTCTAGGTTTCTGAGAAACTGACAGATTGCTTTCCAAAGTGGTTTTAACAGCTTGTGGTCCCATCAGAAATGGAGGAGTGTTCCTCTTTCTTCACATCCTCCCAGCATCTGCTGTCACCTATGTTATTGATCTCAACTATTCAGACTGGTGTGAGGTAGAATCTCAGAGTTATTTTGATTTGCATTTCCCTGATGACAAAGGATGTTGAACATTTCTTTAGGTGCTTCTCCAACATTTGAGATTTCTCAGTTGAGAATTTTTTGTTTAGCTCTGTAACCCATTTTTAATAGGGTTATTTGATTCCATGGAGTCTAACTTCTTGAGTTCTTTGTATATTTTGGATGTTGGCCCTCTACGTAGAGTTGGATGTAGGGTTGGTAAAGATCTTTTTCCAGTCTGTTTTGTCCTAATAACAGTGTCCCTTGCTTTACAGAAGCTTTTCAATTTTAGATGGTCCCATTTGTCAATTGTTGAACTTAGAATCTGAGCCATGCTCTGTTTGTGCTCTGTTTAGAAAATTTCCCCTGTGCTAATGTGTTTGAGGCTATTTCCCACTTTTTTTCCATTACATTCGGCTTATCTGGTTTTATATAGAGGTCCTTGATCCACTTGGATTTGAAATAAGAATGGATAAATTTGTATTCTTCTAGATTCTTACTACTAATCAAACCAGCATCATTTTTTGAAAATGCTTTTTTATAACACTGGATGTTTTAGGTTTCTTTGTCAAAGGTCAAGTAATCATAGGTGTATGGGTTTATTTCTGTCCTCAATTCTATTCCATTGATCTACCTGCCTGTCTCTGTACCAATACCGTATGGTTTTTATCTCCATAGAGAGAGACTTGGGAGCTAAAGAGGGAAAAGGGGGGACAGGATCAGATATTGGAAGGGACAGTAGGGAAGTCCAGAAGGTCAGAAAATTGAATAGAAATATGTAGCATTGGGGGATGTGGAACTGAAGATAGCCACTAGAAAGTCCCAGATGCCAGGGAAGCTAGAGCTTCTCAGAATCCAATGGGAATGACATTAGCCAAAATACCCAAGAAAGGGAAGATAGAACCTCTAGAGACCATCTCCAGTAGATAAGCACAGCTAGATAGGCGAAGCAGGAGTGGGTGAGTGGGTGAGTGGGTGAGTGGGTGAGTGGGTGAGTGGGTGAGTGGGTGAGGTGGGTGCGTGAGTGGGTGGGTGGGTGGGTGGGTAAGTGAGTGGGTGAGTGGGTGAGTGGGTGGAGGAAGATACTCCGAAGCAAAGTAGATGGGAAGTGAGATTTGGCTTTTGTTTAGGGGAAATGGAAAGGGGGATATAATTTGAAACATAAACTAATAAAATAATTAATAAAGAGAAAAGAAAACAAAGGAAAAGGAGCTCCAGCTTGGCCAGGATACTCCTTATATATATCCCAGATCACAGGACTATCCACATTATATTCAATCTTTCTACACAGACAGATCTACCTCTGTACTACAGGCTTGGAACATGAAGCCCATTCTTTCTACCAGCCAGGGACCTCCCTGTCAACCTGAGTTCATTCTACTAAGCAACTTCCAGCAACTAGACTTAAGCTTTTGCCAAACCTTCTCTTCTTTCCCTACCTGCTTGTCGCGTCTGCCTCGGCTGGCAAGTAAGACATGACACTCCTGGATTCTTCTCTGACAGCTCTTTTATTCCAGGCACAATATTCATCCAACAAAGGGGAACCCCAAGCAGCAAAAATGCACTGCTTATATAACCTTCCAAGGGGTGGGCCAGGCGGCCTGTTCTCTCAGGATTGGTTAGGGCTCATGCCTCATTAGCATAAGCCCCATGATTGGTTAGGGTTCATGCCTCATTAGCATAAGCCCTGTGAGCTCATGCCTCATTAGCATAAATCCCATGATTGATTAGGGCTCATGCTTCATTAGCATAAGCCCTCTGGGGAGGGGCTTGTTTACATAGGAAGCTGCGCTGGCCATGTCGAAACCAGTGCCATCTTAAATCAGCTGTCTACACCTGCTTTGTTCAGAACTATCAAAGGGAGTCCATATGCCCAGATAGCTCTGGAAGAATACCAACAATATAAAAGACTAAGCCATTATCTTCTCTTTAATACCTGTCAGTCCTGAAGAAATAGTTGTCAATGGGAATTAGACAAACTCCAGGCAATCTATTTAACAGAACAATCACAAACATAATCAATGAATCAGAAAAAATTAAAATGAAGTCACAAATGACTCAGAGAAATCAATAAGAAAGGACTAACAGATAACAGTTGCCTGAATAATATCCAGGAAAACACAAAGACGAGACTGATGAAAAAGACAAAGACAATCTAGAACTCGAGAACAAATTTCAATCAGAATCGAGGTCTCAAGAAGAAATTAAGATGAGAATGAAAAGCTTGACAGACCAATAGATCCTTACCAACTATACAAACAATAGAGTGATAATATCCCAAATACATGAAGATCTCAAAAACTAGATTTCATGAAAAAAAAAAAAAACTAAAAATGGGTGCAGTTGATAGAGTAAACTCAAATGACTGAGAAACACGTAAAAAATGTTCAGCATCCTTAGCAATGAGAGAAATGGATATGAGAGAATGGATAGCAATGAGAGAAATGCAGTCACAATTATTTTGATATTTCATTTTACATTTGCTAAAACAGCTAAGATAAAATAATTTTAAAGAGTGTCAGCTCATTCTGACAAGGATATGGAGCAGGGGAAATATTCTGGCATTATTTGTAGGAGAGCAAACTTGTTGAACCACTATGTAAATCAGTGGCTGTTCCTCAGGATAAAAAAGAATATATATATACTTTTTGATCTACCTATACCACTCTTAGGCTTATACCCAAAGGTTACCTCATCCTACTACAGAGATTCTTACTCAACTGTGTTCATTGCTGTTCTATCCATAATTTAAAAAATGGAGATAGTTTAGATGTCAATAAGCAGAAAAATGGATAAATAAAATGTAATTAGTTTACAAATAAAATTTTTCTCAACTGTTAAAAAATGAAATCATAAATTTCACACCTAAAGGCATAGAAGTAAAAATAAGACCACCTCAAATGTAGCATCCTATAACTGGAAAGATAAATATATTACATATTCATTTATATGTGGATATTAGTTATTATGTAATGATAACCAAACTATAATCCATTGATCTTCAGAGGGTGGTATAGAGTAAAGGGCTAGTGTATACATGTACCTTTTGTTAGAAAGGGGAAAGAGAACATATAGTTATGGAAGAATAGTCAGAGTTAACTGAGGATCAAGTAGGAACAGGAGGGGAATGAAAGAGAGAATATGAAGACAGGTCGAATGATGGACAATTTAAGGGTATGGAAATCTAACACAGTAAAAGCTTCCTAAATTAAGTATATCTATCTATCTATCTATCTATCTATCTATCTATCTATCTATCTATCTATGTATCTATCTATCTATCTATAGATATAGATATATAGATATAGATATAGATAAAGATATAGATATAGATTTGACAGCTATCTAAATAAAACAGTCAACTAAATGCTGAGGAGCGGAGAAAGCACAAATCTAAATGACAATCTCTTTTCATTGGATGAATTACCAGTGCAGAGACTGGGTTGTTTCTGTCCAAAGGAACCCTATGAAAATGTCCTAACACCCTAAGAATCTTTCCACAAACTGGTAGCAATGCCATAAGATAACATCTGTGGTTTAGACCCTGGGGGCTCTGGTTGGTTGGGATTGTTGCTTTCCTCATGGTGTCTCGAATCCTCTCAACTCCTTCAGCCTTCACTCTATCTTCTCCATTGGGAACCCCATGATCAGTTTAATGGTTAGCTGTGAGCATCTGCCTCTGAGTATGTCAGACTCTTGCAGACCTCTAAGGAGACAGCTATATCAGGCTCCTGTCAGCATGTTCATCCTGACATCCACATCAACCTCTACCTTTGGTGACTGCACATAGGATGGATATCCAGGTGGAATAGTCTGTAGACGGTCCTTCCTTCAGTTTTGGTCCTGCACTGTGTCTCCATATTTGCACCTTTGAGTATTTTGTTACTCCTTCTAAGAAGGACTGAAGGCTCCCCTATTTGGTCATCATTCTTCATGAGCTTTATGTGGTCTGTGAGTTGAATCTTGGGTATTTCAGGCTTCTGGGCTAAAATCCAATAATCAGTGAGGGAATACCATGTATGTTCTTTTGTGATTGGGTTACTTCACTCAGGATGATATTTTCTAAACCACCAGCCTGGGAGCGCTTAAGGAGGGACCGATGGCTCCAGCTATATATGCAAGGGAACTATATATAAGTGGGAGAAGATATCCTTGGTCCCATGAAGGCTGGACGTCATGGGGGGGGATACTCGAGGGTGGGGAGGTGAGGTACAGTGGAGGGTGGAAGGGGGTACACCAACTTGGAGGCAGGAGGAGGGGGAAGGGATAGTGAGTTCCTGGGAGGAAGGGGGGAAATGGGGTAAGGAGAGAACATCTGAAATATAAAAAAAAATTTTCCAATAAAAAATTTCCAATAAAAAAAAAAGATAACATCTGTGAAGCTTATTGAAAATGAAGAAACTGAGCTGGCTCATAAACAAAGCCATTACCATTATGTCCTAGAGTTGTTCGTACATGAAGATACTCAACATGCCACCAAAAGATAAATGTGAACAGTAGCCCAGCCACAAAACTTTTGGTCCACAATGTTGTTCTACCTGGAAGGTGTGCTAGGACAAGGGTAGCACAAAGCTGTGGTAGGAGCCAAATATTTGATTATATTCAAGGCCTACTCCACAAGATGAAACCCAATGCAACATTGCTAGAGTGATTAAGATTCTGATACTAGATAGATCAGGGAACAAGAGTAAGAACAAATTAACCACTCTAAGAAAAAACAAACAAACAAACAAAAAACAAATCATACCATGGGAAATAAAATGATTTATTAAAATAAATCATTTTATTTATTTACATTCCAAAAGGTGCTCTTCTGGATTCCCCACTAAGTTCTTTATCCCCTCCCCCCACCTCTGATTGGATGCTCCCTCACCTATTGACCCCCCCCCACCACCACACCAATATCTTTCTTCCATGGGACACCAGGTTTCCTGAGGATTAAGCACATCCTATCCCACTGAGGCTATACAAGGCAGTCTTCTGCTACATATGTGGCCAGGCCAAAAATCAGCCCATATATGCTCCATGGTTTTTGGCTTAGTCTCTGGGAACTCGAAGGGTCTTGGTTAGTTGACACTGTTGTTCTTCCTATGAGTTTCCAATCCCCTTCAGCTCCTTTAAATTCTTCCCATAACTCTTCCATGAGGATGCCTGAGCTTAGTCCAATGTTTGGCTGAGTGTGTCTGCATTTTTGTGTCAGTCAGTGGCTGATAGAGCTTCTCAGAAGACAGCCATGCAAGGCACCTGATAGCGTGCAAAATATGGCCTCAGTTATAGTATCAAGATTTGGTGTGCATGTATGAGATGAATCCCACGTTTGGCCTGTCACTGGGTGGCCTTTCTTTCAGTCTTACAGTGTATGTCCTTCAGTTGAGGGACATCTGTTTTGTTTTGTTTTCCAGCTTCTAGCTATTACAAATAAGGCTTCTATGAACACAGTAGAGCACAAGTCTTGTGGTATGGTGGAACATCTTTTGGGTATATTCCCAGGGGTGATATAGCAGGGTTTTAAGTAGAACTATTTCCTATTTTGTGAGGAACCACCAGATTGATTTCAAGAGTGTTTGTACAAGTTGGCAATCCCACCAGCAATGGAGGAGTGTTCATTTTCCTCTACGTACTCATCAGAATGTACTGTCACTTGAGTTTTTTATCTTAACCATTCTCATTGGTGTAAGGTGGAATCTTAGAGTCGTTTGTTTTGATTTTCATTTCCCTGATGATTCAGGATGTTGAACATTTATTTAAGTGCTTCTCTTCCATTCAAGATTTGTGAGTTGAAAAATCTTTTTAGTTTTGTACCCATCTCTTAATAGTTTTATTTGTTTCTCTGGAGTCTAACGTCTAAACTAACTATCTAACTTTGTATATTTTGAATGTTAGCATTCTATTGTGGGACTGCATAAGGGTATCCTGGTTCTTGGCTGGGCATGGGCCTAGAACCCCGAGACTCCAAGGGAGACATG
Source organism: Mastomys natalensis (assembly GCA_021653895.1). Lineage (NCBI taxonomy): Eukaryota > Metazoa > Chordata > Mammalia > Rodentia > Muridae > Mastomys > Mastomys natalensis. Next base: position 120,852 of record JAJTUV010001923.1, read on the forward strand.
GCAGGAGTTTGGCCACATCCCCAGAACCCAGGGTCCTGACAAGCAGTCCAATCTCCATAGACCTACATTGTTCAGTCATGTAGGCCATTACAACCCCTCCCAAAGTGCACAGGTAGAGGATGTAACTACAGGCCTCAGGCCCTAGAGATTTACATACTAATGAAGGTCAGAGTGTGGGGCCAATTAAACCGCCCCCAGAACCTCCCCCTTTCTCCTTCCCTACTTAACTCAGGTCTGCCCTGAGTTTGGGGGGTACATCCAGATCCATCCACCATCCGCCATGACAATAAACCCTTTTGGAACCAAGGATTTCCTCATGTCATTGGGGCCTGCAGGGCTGGCCATTGCTGAAGCTTCCAGCCACCTGGAACTCCAGACTTTCTTCTGTATGTGGGTCCCCCACCGCATGGAAACCTCCAGGCAGCCTCCCCCTGCTGCGGCCCCATATACCCACACTCTATTGGATGTAGGGTTGTAAAAGATCTTTGTCCAATCTGTAGGTTGCCATTTTGTCCTATTGACAGTGTCCTTTGCCTTACAGAAGCTTATCAATTTTATGAGGTATCATTTGTAAATTGTTGATTTTAGAGCATGAGCCATTGGTGGTTTGTTCAAGAAATTTCCCTGTGTACCAATTTGTTCTAGATTCTTTCCCAATTTCTCTTCTACTAGATTCATCATATCTGGTTTTATGTGGAGGTCCTTGATCTACTTGGATTTGAGCTTTGTTGAAGAAGAAAAGAATGGGTCAATTTGCATTGACTTAAGCTGAAACAAGTACCATTTGTTGAAAATACTGTCTTTGTTTTTCCACTGGATGGTTTTGGCTTCTTTGTCAAAGATCAAGTGACCATATATGTATGGGTTTATTTCTTGGTCTTCAATTCTATTCCATTGATCTACTTGCCTGTCTCTGTACAAATATCATGTTTTTTGTTTTTTTTTTGTTTGTTTGTTTGTTTGTTTGTTTTTTACTACTGCTCTGTAGTACAGCTTGAGGTCAGGGATACTGATTTTCCTGGAAGTTCTTTTATTGTTTAGAATTGTTTTTGCTATCCTGGGTTTTTTGTTTTTCCATGTGAAGTTGAGAATTGTTCTTTCCATGTTTTTGATGAATTATGTTGGAATTTTAATGAGAATTGCATTGAATCTGTAGTTTGCTTTTGGTAGGATGACCATTCTTCCTACAGTAATCCTACCAATACATGAGCGTGGGATATCTTTCCATTTTTCAAGGTGTTTTTCAATTTCTTTCTTCAATCTAAATGGTGTGAAACTTGAAGTAATCCCACTAAAATTAGGGACAAGATAAGGCTTCCCACTCTCTCCCTGTTTGCTAAATAAGGTACTCAAAGTTCTAGCTAATGCCAGAACAACAAAAAGAGATCAAGTGGATACAAATTGCCAAGGAAGAAGTGAAGGTATCACTATTTGGGGATGATATGATAGTATACATAAGCTACTCCAAAAAAGAAAATCTACCAAAGAACTTATACAGCTGATAAATATCTTCAGCAAAGTGGTGTGATATAAAGTTAACTCAAATAAATCAGTAACCTTCTTTTATACAAATGATAAAACAGCTGAGAATGAAAATAGCCAAACAACATCCTTCACATTTGTGACAAATAATGTAAAATATCATGGTGTAAGTCTAACTAAATAAGTGAAAGATCTGTATGACAAGAATTTTAAGTCTCTGAAGAAAGAAAAAAAAATGATATTAAATCACATTTATGTACTCTAATAGATTGGTGCCAGGCTCAGCAAGCATCAGAGATGCTTCCTCCTGTAGCAGATGAGAAGAAATATAAATACTCACAGCCAATTATTATGCATCTAATGGATCACTCAGTCCTAATTAGTCTGCTCATAGATCAGACTAGTAAAGAAGGCAGAAAGAGTCTATGAGCACAGGAAACACTACCATTTCAGTCAACATTATCAAAGCTCACATGAACTAAAGACTAGAGCAGCAAGTACTCACAAGTCCCACAGTGGTCTGCAGCAGGTCCTCTTCCTATGTCTCATGTTTTATAGTTTAGTGTTTTTAAGGAATTCCTAACTGTGGGACAAGTGGTCTTTCATACTCATGGCTTCTCCTGTGTTCTTTTCATTTTGTTTATTTTGTCTGATTCTGATGTGATAGGTTTTATCTCATTATTACTGACTAGAAGCCAATTTGTTGTCTAAAGAGAAACAGAAAGGAAGTGCATCTAGATGATGGGAAGAGAGTTCAGAATGTACTGGGAGAAGTAGGGAGAAGGAAAATCATAATCAGAATGTATTATTATATGAGAATAAAATCTATTTTCAAAAAAGAAAATTATAGAATCTATACTAAATTTGCAAGGATCATTAAAAAGTGAAGTAAAAAATCAATAAATGAATAAACAGAATATGTGGGACACCAGGAAAATCAAATGTTTTTCATTTAACATAATCATAAGCAAAAACAACAACAACAAAACAAGCAAACCATTGAATTGTCGGAATAAATGAAGAGAATCACCCAAAGTCAATGGCATATAATAGATCTTCAATAAAATCATAGAAGAAACCTTTCACAAAGAAGTACATACAAGTACAAATACAAGAAGTACCCAGAACATGAAAATTGAAAAGAGCCAAAAGAAAAACTTCAGGAAGATTTCCCATGCTCATGGATTGGTAGGGCTAACATAATAAAAATGGTCATCCTACTAAAAGCAATCTACAGTTTCAGCATAAGCCCCATCAAAATTCCAACTCAATTCATCACAGATATGAAAAGAGTAGTTCTCAATTTTATATGGAAAAACAAATATCCAGGATAACAAAAGCAATTATTAACAATAAAAGAACTTCCAGGGGAATCAGCATATCTGACCTCAAGCTGCACTACAGAGTGACAGTGATAAAAACTGCATGGTGTTGGTTCAGAAACAGGTTGATCAATGGAATAGAACTGAAGACCCAGAAATAAACCAGCATACTTATGGACACAATCTTTGACAAAGAAGCCAAAAACAGATACAATGAAAAAAGGAAAGCATCTTCAATAAACGGTGCTGTTCTAACTGGCAGTCAGTATGTAGAAAAACTAAAATACGTCTGCATTTGTAACCTGGCACAAAGCTCAAGTTCAAATGGATCAAGGACCTCCTCAAAAAAACAGATACACTGAATCTAATAGAAGAGAAAGTGGGACAGAGCCTCAAACTCATTGGCCTGTGTTGGTGGTGGGGTTTCCTAAATGGAACACCAATGGCTCAAGTTCTTAGATCAAGAATTGATAAATGGGCCCACATGAAACTGAAAAGCTTCTGTAAGGCAAAGGAAGTAGTCAATACAGAAAATTGTCAACCTACAGATTAGGAAAAAATCTTGACTTACCCCACATCTGATAGAGTGCTAATATCCAAAATATATAAAGAACTCAAGAATTCAGAGAAGGGTGCTAAAGGGGTGAAGAAGGAGTGGGTAGGTGAATGGAGGAGTATCCTCTTAGAGGCAAAGGGGAGAGGAGATGAGTTGGAGGGTTTGCAGAGGGGAGACTGAGGAGAGGGATAACATTTGAAATGCAAATAAATAATTAATAAAAAATTGTAAAAAAAAAAAAAAAGAGTTAAAAAGAACTCAAGAAACTAACTTCCAAAAAACCAAACAACCCAATCAAAAAACAGGGTATAGTGCTAAACAGAATTCACAGCAGAGATTTTTCGAATGGCCAAGAAGCACTTAAAGAAATGTTCAGTCTTTAGTGATCAGGGAAACACAAATCAAAATAACCCTGAGAATCCACCTTACACCAATCAGAATTGCTATGATCAAAAATTCCAGTGGCAGCAGATGCTGGGAAGGATGAGGAAAAAGAGGAACAATTTTTCATTGCTGGTGGGACTACAAACTGGTACAACCACTCTGGAAATCAATCAGGAGGTTCCTCGGAAAATTCAAAATAGATCTACCTGAAGATCTAGCTATACCACTCTTGGCCATACCCAAACGATGCCCAATGTGGTAACAGGGGCCTATGCTTCACTATGTTCACAGTGGCCTTTTCTGTGATAGCCAGAAGCTGTAAACAACCCTTAGGTTCCACACAGAAGAATGGACAGAGAAAATGTGGTTCACTTATACAATGTATTTCAGCTATTAAGAATGAGTCCATCATGCATTTTGCAGGCAAATGGATGGAACTATAGAATATTATCCTGAGTGAGGCAACTTAGACCAATAAGAATATGCACGGAATGTACTCACTAATAAGTAGATATACAAAATCAACAGAATACCTAGGATACAATCAGTAGAACTCAAGGTTAATAAGCCAAAGGGCCCAAGTAAGGATGCTTCAAAGCCACATGGGAGGGAGAAGAAAACAATCACTGGAGGCAGATGGAGGAATGGAACAGAGTTGGAGAGGGGAGATGGGAGGGAAAAGGGGAACATGATCATATGGTGGGGGAGAGACAGGAGTGAAGCCCTGAGGGGCAGAAGAATGATTGGAAATATGCAATATCAGGGAATGGGAGGTGTGGGGACTCTCTAGAAAGTATCAGAGACCTGGGAAGTGAGAGTCCCTCAGGATTCAAAGGGAGGGACATTAGATGAAATGCCCAGAAGTGGGTAAAGGAAACTTGTAGAGTCCACCTCCAGTAGAAAGAATGGGGGCAACAGGTGAAGGGTTTGTGGTTGCCATTCCACAGTCAAAACTCTGACCCAGAATTGTTCCTATTGAAAAAAACTGCAAGCATTAAAATGGAGCAGAGATTGAGGGAAAGGCTTTCCATCTACCAGCCCAACTTGGGATATGTCTCAAGGGGAGGGTCCAAGTTCTGTCAGTATTACTGATGCTATTTTGTGCTTACAGACAACAGCCTAGCATGACTGTCCTCTGTGGGACCCAACAAGCAGCTGACTGAGATAGATACAGATACTTATACCAAACCATTGGACTGAAGTCAGGGATACATGTGGTTGAATTAAGGCAAGGCTTGAAGAAGCTGAGGATGGTGACAACTCCTTAGGAATACCAACAATTTCACCTGATTCAGACCCCTGAAATCTCTCAGACACTGAGCCACCAATGAGGCTACATACATTAGCTGGTCCAAGGCTCCTGACACATATACAGCAGAGGACTGCCTGGTCTAGTCTCAGTGGGAGAAGACATGCCTAACCAGCCAGAGACTTGAGGGCCCCCGGGAGTGAGGAGGCCTCATGGACAGAGGACATTTTCTTGGAGACAGGGAAAAGGAGGCATGGGATGTGGAACTGTGGGAGAGCAGACTGGGAGGAGGGCAATGACTGAACTGTAAAAACATCAAAGTAATAAAAGTATATAGATAAGTAAATAAATGTATTCAAAAACTCTCCAGGGAATTTCATAGTAAGAATACTAAGTACACATTACAAAAAAGAATATGAAATGCTGCAAGAGGGAAACTGGTCACATATAAAAGAAAAGCATCAGAAAGACGTCTTAAAAAATTACAGCAAACAAAACCTAAAGGAAACAGAAGAAGCATTATTTTAAGAAGGAAAAAGCATTGACCATAGCAAAAAGACCATAGAAAGACATACAAATTCATAACTAATAAAACACAAGATACCACTGAGAAAGTAAACAAAAATAAAAATCAACAAGATGATGACCACAATTAAACCCAAATTTTGAATGGAAAAAGCTTAAAGTAAACCCATTCCAGTAAGGAGAGAGAAAGAGATGCACATTATCCTTCATCTTTTTAAATATTGTTCTCAAAGAATTACCTGCAGCAATAGAAAAAAAGAAAGTAATAGGTATAAAAAGCAAAAGTCAAACTCTCAGTGTATGAGGATGATATCTTATTATGTATTAGAGAACCCCAAAATTCTACCAAACAATGTGTTGAAAAGATAAATTCACTGACATGATAGGATACAGCATCAGCTTGGACAAATCAATGCTTTTCTATATATCACAGCAAACATACTGAAAAGGAGACCATGGACACACTCCCATTCACTATTGTCTCATAAACACCAATACAACCACCACCACTGTCACCACCACCACCACCACCAAAACCAACAAAATATCTCTATAAATAAACTTAACCAAAAGCAGATTAATCAACTGAAACTTTTAAAGCTTGAACACCAGTTACATGATGTCCAACCTAGAAAAATTTATTCATCAAAACTATCTACCATTATTGTAGGAGAAATAAAAATCTTCATACTTTCTCTTCAACAGAGTTTCCTGAAGTCTGAGGGAATTGATTTGGTGTAGACAGCCTATTTAGAGTTTAGTATATCAGTCTCTCAATATCTGCATATTTTTCTGCTTATGGGTTCCTGTACTTTTTTCCATCTGCTACAAGGCAAAAAAGCTTCTTATTTATGTCTCAGCAAGAGACAGAAGGTATCAGAATGCCATTAGGAATAATTTTCTGTAATGTTTTTGTTTTCCTATATGACTCTGGATTATCTAGTCTTAGAATTATGGTCATTTAAGCACTATCTGATATTGGTTCCATCTTATAGAATGGGACTCAAATCAAATCTGGTATTGTCTGGTTATTCCCATGAACTTTGTGATACTATTGGACCAGTATTTCTTGCAAGTGGATCACCATTTTAGAACAAAGGGTTTGACAATGAATTGGTGTTTACCTTTTTCTATTGGAATACTTTCTAGCACTATGCTTTATACATATCTCTTGTGACCATTGCCAGTAATAACTTAGGTTTAATTGAGTTGTTGGCAAAAAGGCTTCCATAAGAAGCACCAAACAATTCAGACTGTTGCCAAGGATAGTGCCTATTTTTCCACAAAACATGGTAAGCTCCCGTTGCTGATGAACACATGTGCATAACTAACTGAATATGGAGAAGTCAGGCTGGTGCCTTTGTAAAGCCAAGGAGACATCATCAAGCAAGCTTCATTATGCCCCTAGGTAAGAGTAGCTCTCACCTCTCATCAAAGAAGCCTCTTTTTACAGAAGATACCATCACAGAAATCTATAAAAATGCAGAGACCCTAATCCCAATGGATGCTTCTATAAAACCAATCCTACACCTAAGTCTCAGGGAACATCATGGAAAAGGAGTGAGAAAGATGGTAAGAGCCAGATGTCCTCTTGTTTATATAGAATGCTTATATTATTGATATGGTTTTAAAAGACTGACATTCATATATTATTTCAATTATGTCTCTACGATCTTTGTCTATTTCCATTGAATCAAGAAACTTTGCAGAGTTTGCAAGCTTGTGTAAATGACATTGGTCATGGTACTTGTAAAAGAATTAGGGTTTCAGGGTAATTTGAAAATACTATGAATATGTATGGTACCCTTAGGATTTTAGAAATTGCTTTCTAAAACATAAAGAGGATGCAATATTTTCATCTGAAAATTAACAGTATTAGTTAAGTATATAATTTCTTATCAGCAGTGTAATTTAATTTTTACTCCTTAGGATATGGTGGACTGAAGAATAATAAATTATACTCAGAAAACAATGATTTAAAAAACAAAACTTGCAATAGAGATTCTGCTACTTAGTCCCCATTTTATGGAAAATATCAAGTCTTCTGGTCATGCAAATCCTGAGTATATTTACCAGTAGAGAGCAATGCATATATGATATTCTTATTACAGTTATAGTCCTAGGAATATAATATGAAGTCAAAAATATTCTTAGTGTTACAATTTTATATGTCAAGGCCAATAAGGTAGTTCAAAGTCAAAAGTGAAGAGAAGGATTTAAAACAATCTAATTGTGTGATATTAAGAAGGTAAAGCAAATTGCTTCCAACTTCATAGTGCTCCAGTCCACTTAAGCTCTAGAGGGAATCCTCATAGACTGTGTGGCTTAAAGAAAGAGCATCTGCTTATGTCTCACAATTCTGGAACAGAGAAAGCCTAAGATCCAACTGCCTCTTTTTGTTTGGGAGGTAAGTATTTTGCTGCAGACTCACACAACCTTTACTTTGTGTATAGAGTAAGTAATTGGGTCTCATGTACTGGAATGCTTAAACCATGTAGCCAAAAATAATCTTGAACTCTTAGCTTCCTGTCTCTGCTTCAAGATCCTTATAATTACAGGCATTCCCTGGGCCTGTCAGTTATTCTATTTAATTCTATAATTTTATGTATGTTTGCAGTGGATCATAATTCTTGTCACCCTGCCATTAATTTCTCTTAGGACTTTCCTCCTCCCAATGAGTTTCTCCTCGTTCACAATTTGATTTCTATTTATTTTATGTCTTTTTTATTATTGTCACTCAATGAGTTTATATTTATGGTTGCTTGGATGAATGCAGATTAAATATCATTTACTATAAAATCGGCAAATTACAAGTGGCTACTCCACTAAAGAAAAGGAATCCACTTACTCCTTCAAAAGTTAACTTCTAATAGTTCCTCACAAAGGCGTGCAGGTTCATGAGTGCCTTGTTATACATATAGATGGTTGAAAACCCAGGTCTTACATAGCTAAACTTCAGGTAGTTATTGTTACTGTGAACACATAATTCCAATGACCATTCCATACCTTGAAGAATTCATTTCACTGTACTCTAGTCCATGCTCTGATTTTACAAGTAGAGAACCCAAGGTTTTATCTGTGGTAATCAAGTCCTCTACCAAATGAGCCACATCTCCAGTTCTTTAGCTCTCTCTTTGTAAGGATAGTGAATTTGCTGCAGCAAGCCTCACTTTTATAAGCTAATTTAAGCTGAGTTAGTTCTTAATTGTAAACAAGCAAGAGTCCTAGATTTCAGAGGTGTAAGATAGCCAAATGTGGATGTGTATAACTGAAATTTCAGCACTAATGAGGCTAAGGAAGTCAGAGAGCTAAGGAGTTCAAGGACATCTTCTGTTACATAGCAATTACAAGAGTTCAAGGCCCATATGGACACCTGATATCCTGCTTTTCTTTTTTTAAGAATAAATAAATACAGAGCCAATTTCATTATGCTTGCTACTCCCCCTAAAGCATACCCAATCACTTTAAACTGTACTCTGTCTTCAGGACTCCATTTTCTGGGTCTCAACTCTGCCTTTTTTTCCAGAGTCCATGCTGGCACCAGGGACACAACATAAGACCCTCCTCTATGCCCTATGCCACCTGACTCCCTGTAAAGCACAACGAACAGCTATGAACAGCAACCTATTCTCTGGACTCCATATTCTGACTCTCAACTTAGGCAAAAGATCTCTGCTTTCCTATTGGCCGCATCAGTTCTAGGAACCCCAGAGACAAAGTTGGTACACAAAACCCCAAAATGTCACAGAGGCCTTGAAAATTCAAGAAGGTACTTACTGGACCTGAAAACAGTTTTGTCACCAGAACTCTTGGCAACTCCAAGCAACTCAGGCCAGAATATCACAGAAGAATAAAAGAAAATGTAAACCAAGGGAAAAAAAAGCATTTAAAAGAAACAAATAAATAAACAAAAAGTACCCATCTAATAATGATAAACTCGTAAATCAGCACCAAATACTATCATAAACTCAAAACACAGCCAGCTTTAAAGCAGCATAAGTATACAATTAACATGTGGTCTGTGAATTTAGCTCCAAAGCTTAGAAGACCCATGTGGTCTGTGAATTGTATCTTGTGTCCTCCAAGCTTTGGGACTAAATTCACAGACTACATAAATCTCAAGAAGAAAGAAGATAAAAGTGGATGTTTCAGTCCTTCTGTAACGGGGGAACAAAAAACTCAAGGGAGAAAATAACAGAGACAAAGTGTGGAGCAGAGACTGAAGGAAAGGCCATCCAGAGACTGCCACACCTAGGGATCCATCCAATATACAGATACCAAACTCAGAAACTATTGTGGATGCCAAGAAATGCTTGCTGACAGGAGCCTAATACAGCTGTCTCCTGAGAGATGCCCTGGCCCTTGGGTATTCTACAAGACCTTAGGGAAAGGGGTGAAAGAATGAAGGGACAAGAGACACAAGAAATGAGAGCAAGTCTGGAGTTCTGATCAAGCTCTGAAACTTTAATTTCGGGTGCAGGTTATAAAGACACAACAAAACAGGAAGTTTGGATGAGGGTCATTGCTTAGGGTTATCCCACTATTGATGCTTATTGCCCCAGATCATCCACTGTCATATGCTTATTGCCCTAGACCATCCATTGTCATAACCAGCTCCCAGGAAATGCCAGTTGTTCTTTAAGTTCCTGGGACCTGAGACCCAGGAACGTCCTTTCTTAACCTTGTACTGACTAGTCTTTCCAGAACAGCCAGTAATTTCCTGAGGTTCTCTTAGAACAGCAGGTAGTTTCCGGGGTTTGGCTCCCAGCATCTGCTCCCTTTTAACAATTTTAAATGAGACTGGCAGGCAAATGTGGATATTAATAAATCTCATTGATAGATGAGTGGGCATTAACCAGAGGGGGAAAGCATTGACCTGATCCTCCCAGTATCATTTGTAGTGGTGACTTTTTGGGGAGGAGAGGGTTATTTGTCTCGTGGGCCACATAGGCTATTGAGAGTCCTAGTCGGCTGCTTTGAGACACAAGAAATCAACAACAACCTCTATACAATCAAGTTTGCTCTTCAGGGGACTCAGAAGCGCACAATTTGGGTCCTCCCCCTGCAGTACCTCATCATGCACCCCTTGCAAGTACTCACATTGTGTTTGCGCCATTCCAAACCAATGTGCATAGATCTGAGTTCTATGCAGCTCCTAAAGGAGATATGTCATCGCAAGGCTGAGCCAAGCCTCTATCAGCCAAATCAAGTCTATGATAATATACTTGTAGAGGTTTAGATGCCATGGAGTCAATTTGTTGTTTTACAAAGCCAGTGAGTCTGTTAAAGGTCCAAGGGCCCAAAATGGGAAGGGGACTAACCACTGGATCCAGGATGGAGGGGAGAAGGAGTGGCAAGCCAAGGAGAGGTAGAGAACCAGTTTTTCTTGTTTTCGATGTTTTCTAATCTCTCTCTGATCTTGGCCATACTATCTCTAACTACCTCAGTGTGGTCAGTACTAGAAACAGCATTCCTCCTTGAGGGCCGCACAGTGCTCCCTTTGCTGAAGGAAAAGCAGATGAGGAGATTTTTCAAGATTAGTGATGCCAATTTCCAGCTGTTTGATGTCCTTGTCAATGACCTGTCAAGGTTCTGAGTAGTACAAGTCCTGAGGTCAGCATCAGGATCAAGGTCTCCAACAGCATACACCACGGATGGCTCATTTTTATCTGGAAAGGAAAAAAGTAGGGAATTCTCAGGGAGATATCTCTTCTCTGGATCTCAATTGTTATCCATTTTATCTACAATTGGGTGTGGCTTTGTGGAAGTATCTGTTTGTTTCACCAATCTTTCCTGCAGCCATCTAGCTGCACCTTCTTTGGTATCAAACAGACATATAGATCCTCGACCCAATATGAGAACTGGGTCTAGGCCATTCCATTTAAAGGTAAGAAGATCCTTCCACTTAACTCTGGCATAATTTCTATTGGTCTCAGGGTGCCAGAGGCGATTGGCAGCAGATTTGCCATGAGCGTCTAGATTTAGAAAATTGAGAACAAACAAGGCATGATGGAGAGTATTTCAAGGAGACCCCTACTGGGAGTATAACTCCCACTCTTTTTTTTTAAGCCAGTTTTTAGAGTTCCTTCAAAACCAGGGCAAAAGCACCAGTAGCTGCTCTTCCCACACTCAGAGAGTTATGAAGATATTAAAGTTCCATCATACCTGTTTCACAATACCTTGTCCTTGAGGATTATAAAAAATCTCAGTAATATGGGTAATATTAAATTGTCAACAAAACATCTCAAATATCTGACTGCAATAGCCAGTTCCATATTCTATCTTAATCTCATATGGAACACCAAGCATAGAAAGAAAATGTAGGCAATAACTAATTACTTTTTTAGTTGCTTCTCCTGCTAAAGCAGCTGCAACTAGAAAGCCTGAAAAGGTGTCTGTTAAATTTTCACGAATAGCTTAGACAGAAAATGCCAGACCAGTCAGTTCTTTGAGGGGAGTGTTATTTAGGATGGAGGGAAGAGAGCAAGAGGAGAGAGAGAGAGCTGAGGGAGAGCAGAGAGGTAGAAGAGTAGAGGCCTGCCATGACCACATGGAGAGAGGGGGAAGGAAAGGGGGGAGGGGGCAGAGAGAACCTGCAGGCAAGAGCTCAAGGAAGCAAGAGAGAGGAGGAGGGTCTGGATAGCCCTTTTTATAGTGGGCAGGCCTATCTGGCCCTTGCCAGGTAATAGTAGGGGTGGAGTTTAGACAGAATACTAATAGTGTTAAGTCACATGTACATGTTTTAATTTTCCAAAATCAGAAATGAGTAACATTCACTTGCCATAATTGATTAGGTATAAGTCCTCAAGAATTAACACCATTATGAAAATTGAGGATACTGAGAACAAGTTTTTGCAATTTGACTTGCACACTCCCTAAGAATACCAAATTATTGTCTCAAGGTATTATTATTTTGATAATGTAAAGAATAAGATTGTATCACCAGTTGTTTCTGTAAGGTTTATAATCTGCCTGGTATACAAATCTGCTGTGGCATTGCCGTGAGGTCCAGGCAATCCAGTATGAGCTCTTAAATATCTAATAAAGTTAAGGAAAAGTACATGTTTTTTAAATTAAGCTGTATTTGTAAAATTTGAGAACTAGCAATATCTTTAAAAAGGGACAATTTCAAGCAATTATAAACCATGAGCTATATACTGGCTATGAGTACACAAATTGAAAGCTTGATTTTTCAGCATTTCAGCTACAGCACATAATTTAATTATTTGTGCTGAACCAGGGGAAAACTTAAGAAAATGAACATATGATCCAATTATATACTGTCTTCCCATTAGGTGAGCTGTCTGTAAATATTTTTTTTTTTTTTTTTTGCCTTTGAATATTTTCTGGAACAACAAGCACTCCCCAAAAATGTAAAGCTCATTGTATGAGCACGAAGGCTTGCATTAAAACTCCTTCAGAGAGATCAACTAATAAAATACCATACAATGAATAAGATACACTGAAAGATTCAAACTCTTAACTTCTTGTAAGTCTATTAGCCATTCCTTAAGGCAAAACTTTCTAGTGATATTGCTTCATGGACTCTCAAAAATTACAAGCATACTCACTGAATGTAAACCTCTCACCTTCACCAGGATGTAAAGGAATGGTATAAAACACTAGTATAAATCTATAATAATTCTATATACATTTCCTGGAATGGCAGCTGGAGTAGGCAAGTCAGGCTGTAATGCCCCACACATTTATAAATCTTAAATTTGAACTTTGTTTTGGATTAATGGAATAACCAATTCCTTGTAGCTGAGTGAGAATATCAGTTAAGGCCAAGTTGAAAGCCAATCTTGTCCTCTCTTACTCTTTGAGCAATTCTTTCATTAACAGCCACAGCTATATTATGGAAGGGAAGCAGGCATAATGTTAATTTCTCCAGCATAATCATTATATAACTCCTGAACCATAAACTGTCTGTTGTGAATGTCTTTGGGTCTGAGGCTGACCTTTCCTCCCAAGGAAGAAGCAAGGCAATAAAACAAATTCCAGAAAACACCTTTAAGGGCTAGTCAGGGTGACCATGACAAAAGGAATGTCACACCAGCTTCTGCTGAGCCCATTTTGAGCTTTGTCTTAACTCACATGGGAAAGTTCTTAATTTGGGCCTATTTCCTGAGGCCTGGCACAACAATTATCCTTCCTGCACTGAGGACAGATTCCAAGGGAGTGATTCTGCTGTCTCTCTATGCCTCTATTTTTTGGACAGTCTTTCCTAAAATGACCTATGTCCCCATACCTAGAACATTCCTTATCACCTCAGCACTGTGAAAGCATGGCTTGGACTGAAGTTAGCATTTTCATAAGTCAATTGTGTGAAAGGAACTCCTTCCTGAGGGTCTCTAAAAATTCTACCTGCCCTTTTATCAGTCTATCTACAAATTCCTGAAATAGTTAGTTCATCAGGGCCTTGTTTGATCCCAGATAAAACTTACACTGAGATCTCCTTTTCAATCTTGGGGGCTAAATTTGCCTCTACCACTGTATCTAATACTCTTGCAATCATCTCCACCTGCTTGATCCTCTTCTTAACCATAAACATGAGTGAGTCAAAAATTCTTGAGCTCACAACTGAATTGCCAATTGTAGCCAATAGAACCTAGCAGTTTAACTATATTTTTAAGTTTCTTTTTGTAATATTAGAGTGTAACCATAATTTTGAGAAACAAAACCAATTTTTAACAATGCAAACAATCCATTTTCTCTAAAGTCAACACCAAGTGTATTACTTTCATGTTACAAAGTTTGGTTGTCAGTTCTTATATATGAATGCATGATAGTGCAGCTTTTAATATCTCTTAAAGAGACATTGTTTTAAATCCTATCTTTATACATCTGGTTTCTGAATGACTCCAATCCTGAGTACCAACTTTCTGTTATCAAAGTTGCAAATTTTAAATCATACCCAATAACTTATAGGCCAGTAATCTATAACCAAGACAGGCAGACCATATTTATACTTTTAAAACCTGTCAGAAACAAAAATGAAGTAGATGCAAATCTTATATATTTTTATCCAAACAAAATTTTCTTACTTTTTCTAGCTGGAATTTTAAGAGAAAAGCGCCTTGTCACTTTCTCAACCCAATAATCATAGTCACAGATTTTTCTAGGAGAAACGATCATCAGTTCCTTACCATAAAAGCCAAGAAAACCCTGCTGGCCCCTTTAAGAGCGACTTTTGCATCAGTGAGACTGTGGCAGGGCTTCTCCATGCTGTGCTAGACTCCTAACCACAGGTGCAGGGCACCAAAGGCCAATTGAAACTGCTTTTTATTTTTACTTTTTCTTCTTTTTTTTTTTGAAACTAGTTAAAAACTGAATCAAGGCTGAACAACCAGCAGATAGTTTTAACCATTTTACTTTTAAATATAAAGCACAGAACAACATTTAAGCAACGAAACAAAAACAGACAATTGATACACATTGGACAGATTGGAGCTCCAAGGACAGACAATAGACAGAGAAAGCAGAACTGAGGATCTATCCCATAAGAGCCAGAGAAAAAATGCAGGATGTCTCCTGATTTTCTGCTGCTCCTATGAGGGCTCTAAAATAGTCTTTTCATTTTCTTTTGTTAACATTGCTGGAGAGTGAACAACACCTTTAGCCCTTTCTCTCATCTTCAACGTTTAACTTTTTATCTCCTCCTTAGGAAGTGTAGAGTTTTTTTCATCAATAGTCTCCTCTTGGGGAAACATCACCAATAATTATTTTTAAAGATCCTTTTTCTTAACCCTTACTCCTTGTGCCTTGAGGGACTCCATGAGACCCTTTAAGAGCAAATCATGTTTGCTTAATGCTTGTCCCAATGATTATGTTGCTTTTTCTTATCTTCACCAGATCAATCTCACAGGCAGGTAACTCTGAGGCGATCACAATGCGTATCTTCTCTCTTCTCTCCAGAGAAGCACCGATTCTATGCATGTGGGACGTCCCTATGGAAGCAACATTAGATCGGACCCAACCCAAAGGGCACACATCTGGCACCAACTGCCCCAGCCCTTAAGTATTTGATGAGACCTTAGGGAAGGGGGAGAAAGAACAAAGGGATAAGAGACACAAGAAATGAGAGCAAGTCTAGAGTTCTGATCAAGCTCTGAAACTTTAATTTCGGGTGCAGGTTATAAAGACACAGCAAAACAGGAAGTTTGGATGAGGGTCATTGCTTAGGGTTATCCCACTATTGATGCTTATTGCCCCAGATCATCCCACTGTCATATGCTTATTGCCCTAGACCATCCCATTGTCATAACCAGCTCCCAGGAAATGCCAGTTGTTCTTTAAGTTCCTGGGACCTGAGACCCAGGAACGTCCTTTCTTAACCTTGTACTGACTAGTCTTTCCAGAACAGCCAGTAATTTCCTGAGGTTCTCTTAGAACAGCAGGTAGTTTCCTGGGTTTGGCTCCCAGCAGAAAGGCTCTGCCAGAGCCTGAGAAGTACAGAGGCAGATGCTCATAGCCAACCATTGGACTAAGCATGGGGTCCTCAATGGAGGAGTTAGAGAAAGGACTCAAGGAGCTTTATGGGTTTGCAACTCCATAAGAACAATATCAACCAACCAGACCTCTCAGAGCTCCTAGGGAGTAAACCACCAACAAAAGAATACACATGGGGCCCATGGCCCCAGCCACATATGTAGCAGAGGATGGTCTTGTCGAACATCAATGGAAGGAGAGGCCCTTGGTCCTGTGAAGATGCCCCAGTGTAGGGGAATGCCAAGGTGGGGAGACTGGAGTGGATGGGTGGGCAGGGGAGCATCCTCATAAGCAGGTGGAAGGAAGATGGGATAGGGGATTTCTGGAGGGGAAACCTGGAAAGGGGATAACATTTGAAATGTAAATAAAATATACAATAAAAAAAGAAAAACATAAAAAGACAGAAAAAAGAAAACAAACAAACAAAAAGAATACAATTAACAACAGCCAGCACAATGTGGCAGCATCAGAGCTCAGCTAGCCTACTACAGCAAGATCTAGATAGCCTTACACAGCTGAAACACAAGAGAATCATACATCTTACATTTCATCTTATGAAGATGATAGGGAAATTTAAAAGGAAATGAATAAATCCCTTAAAGAAATACAGGAAAATATAGTCAAACAGGCAAAGAAAATAAAACTGTTCAAGACCCAAAAATGGAAATAGAAATATTTAAGAAAACACAAACTGAGAGAATCTTGGGGAAGGAAGACCCAGGTATGTTAACTGGAACTCCAGACATAAACATTGCCAACAGAATACAAGACATGGAGGAGAAAATCTCAGGAGTAAAAGATACAACAGGAAAAATTGATATATTGCTCAAATAAAATGTTAAATCTAAAATGTTTCTGACACAAAACATCCAGAAAATCTGGAATACTTTGAAAAGACCAAAATTAAGAATAATGGGAATAGAAGGAGAAGATTTCCAGATCAAAAGCCCAGAAATTAGTTTTAAAAAACCATTAAAGAATATTTTCCTAGCCAAAATAAAGAGATGCCTGTGAATGCACAAGGAGCTTTCAGAACACCAAATAGATTGGACCAGAAAAGAAAAAAAAAAAAAAAAAAAAGACTGCCACATGGTAATCAAGACACTAAATATACAGAACAAAGAAAGAACAATAAAAGTAGAAGGGGGAAAGGCCAAGAAACATAAAAGGGCAGACATATTAGAATTTTATCTGACTTTTCAACAGAGACTTTAAAAGGCAGAAGTGCCAAAGTAGATGTCTTGTAGACTCTAAAAGACCGCATATGTAAGCCAACACAGTTTTCAGTCACCATAGATGGAAAATACTAGATATTTCATGATAAAACCAAAGTTAAATATATCTATCTACAAATCCAACCCTACAGACAATACTAGAAGAAAACTCCAACCTAAAGAATCTAACTAAAATACATAATTTCATACCAGTAAAAACAATGAAGGGAAGCACACACACACACATACACACTACTACCACTACTATCAAATTAAAAAATAATTATCAGTTATTTTTCATTAATGTCTCTTAATATCAATGTACTCAATATGCAGTAAAAAGACATAGGCTAACAGGATTCATTATTCTGCTGCATACAAAAAGTACACCTCAACATCAAAGACAAACATTACCTCAGGGTAAAGGGCTGGAAAATTTTTTCCAAGGAAACAGATAAAAGAAGTTAGGTTATATAGGAATTCTAATATCTAACAAAATAAAATTCCAAACAAATTTAATCAAAAGAGAAGGGAAAGGATAGTTTATACTCATCAAAGAAAAAATCCAATATATTTGTACAAAAAATAAAAGTTGATAGTGGGAGACTTCCAAACATTCCACTCTTAACAATGGACGTGTCATCCCCACAACAACTAAACAAAGAAATAATGGAACTAATAAACATTATGACTCAAATGTATACTCAGTTACAAAGCAAGTTTCAACAGACACAAAAAATTTTAAATAACCTTGAATCATATCAGACCACATTGGAGTAAAGCTGAACTTGAATAACGACAGAAACAACAAAATGTTTACAAACATATGCAAACTGAGCAACCTTATTCACAGTGACCTATGGGTTAAGGAAGAAATAATGAAGTAATTAAATAGTTTCTAGAATTCAATGAAAATGAATGCACAATATATCCAAACTTATGGAACAATGAAAGTACTGCTAAGAGGAAATGTCACAGCACTAAGTGACTTGATAAAGAAATTATGGAGATATCATACAAGTGACTTAAGAACACACCTGAAAGCTCTAGAAAAAAAGAGAAGCAAACACAGCCAAGAGGAGTACACAGCAGGAAATAATAACACACAGGGGTAAAATTAATAAAATAGAAACAAAGAGAATAATACAAAGAATCAAAGAATCAGAGTTGGTTCTTTGAGAAAATTAAAAAATATAGAGAAACCTTTAATTAGATTAGCGAAAAGGCAGAGACACAATATCCATATTAACAAAATCAGAAATGACAAAAGAGACATAAAACAGATACTGAAAAAGGATGCTTCAACAAACCACAAGACACTCACTTTCTCATATATGAATATAGAAGCTTTACTTTTAAAAGCCAGTGTAGTGGGTTGGCCTAATGTTGATTGTATTCTAATGCTAACTTGGGGCCCCCAAAACTGTTTGCCCCAAAGATGAGAGAATTGGCACATAATATTCTGAGTGACCTTGCCTCTAGTTAGGATTGGTGAATAAATACTTCAACAGCCAATTGCTGGGCAGAAGATAAATAAGTGGGGTTGAGTTTTCATAGGCTTAGAAGATAAGACCATGAGGAGAGAAGAAAAGGAATCTTCCCTGGAAGAAGAAGAAGGTATAGGAAAGAGACAGCCACCATTGGCGAGGGCCTAAGAGAATGTGGCCTAGAGGACTGCCTCATTGGAGTTGAGAGCCACCCAGATGGAACATAGTAAATAATGAGTGATGGCTTGGAGTTATTGATGGGAAGGTAGATTCTAACAGCATGGAGGGTAGGAAGCTGTCCAGCTCTTGTGCTGCCTAAGGAATAATAAAAATATAAAGGCCATATGTGTGTGTGTGTATGTGTATTTGTGTGTGTGTGTGTGTGTGTGTGTGTGTGTGTGTTTCATCCAGGATCATAAATGGTCTAAGACCTCCAGGTGGTGGGATTTTTAATATTTACTACTACAAGCCAGAAATTGGAAGCAAATTAGATGTCCCTCAGCTGAAGAATGAATAAAATCATGTGGTTTATTTAAACAGTGGACTATTATTCAGCTGTAGAAAGCAATGGCATCATGAAATTTGCAGGCAAATGGAAGGAACTAAGCAATATCCTGGGTGAGATAACCCAGTCCCAGAAACAGAAACATGGTATGTACTCACTTATAAGTGGATATTCGCTGTAAATAAAAGATACCCATGCTACTATCCACAGACCTAAAAAAGGGAAGGCTCACTGGGGCAGAGACTCTCCCTGAGAGGAGAAAAGATAATAGACATCATGAGTGGAAAGGGGAGGGTTTGGCTTGGTGTGGGGTTAGCAAAGGGAACTGGAGAGATCAGGGGAGGAAGGATGGAGATAGAGGGTACTGCTAGAGACAACTAGAATAGGATGAAGGAGGAATCTTTGAGAGGAACTAGAATTTTAGGGCAATGAAAAAATCCCAGAAATCTATAAGGGTGAATATAACTAAAACTCCTAGCAACAGGGAACATGGAGCCTGAACCAAACATCTCCTTCATCCAGGCAAGCCTTCAGAAGGATGGATCAGGACACCTGCCCAGCCACAAAACTTTTGACATACAATTTTTTTCTGCCTACAAGATATCCAGGAGCAAAGATAAAACAGAAAATGAGGGTCTGGTCAGCTATGGTCAAGTTTGAGACCCATGACATGAGAGGAACCCCACCTCTGACGCTGTTAGTCGTATTCTGATAAACTTGCAAACAGAAGTGTAACATAAATGCCATCAGAAAGGCTTCACCCTCAGCTTATGGAAACAGATTCAGATATTCACAGACAAACACTGACTGAAGCTAAGGGAATCCTGCAGAAGAGGGGAAGGAATGATTGTAGGAGCCAGAGGGTTCAATGATACCACAAGAAAACATAGAGAATCAACTAATGTGGCCTGATAGGTGCTCACAGAGAGTGAACTGCCCACCAGGGAGCGTGACTTGGGACTGAACTAGACTTTCTGCATATGTATAACAGTTGTGCTGCTTGGTCTTCATGTGGTACTTCCAACAGTAGGAGCAGGACCTGTCTCTGACTCCTTTGCCTGCCTTTGGGACACTTTCTCCTCTGGTTTGCCTCTTCTAATCTCATTTGGAGAGGATATATCTAGTCTTACTATGACTTGACATGACCACTATAGTTGATATCTATGGGAGGCCTCTACTTTTCTGAAGAGAAAGAAAGGAAGAACATATATAGAGAGTGCAGCCTAGGAGGAGTGAAGTGAGGGGAACTATGGCCATGATGTAAAGTAAATAAAAATTAATTACTTATAAAATAAATAACTAATCTCTTGAACAAAAACATTTAACTGTAATATTCAATGTATAATTAAACCATCGTCACATAAGTAAATATCTTAATCTATTATGGCTTTTTATGATCTAATAAATAATTTTAGTTTAATGGGAGATTTCTACAACTTTGCACTGAATAACAACACAAAAATTATGTTAGTAAAACCATACAAATTTGACATGTAATAAAATAAATAGATAATAAAATAACATAGTAAGAAAAAATTTAACTTAGTGTTTAAATAGTGCTATATCTGATCAAAATGCACATTTAAAATGAATTATATTAAGCCTTTTTTTTTTCAAGATTTCTTTTTATTTATCCTGAAGCTCTAACCATCCATCCCATTAAACAGTAAACAACAGAAGCAAACAAAGCCAGAACAAGATAGAAAAATAATATATAGAAGTGTATCAGTTAAAGTTGATATCATGGGACAGACTGAAGTTCTGTGAAATGTGAAAAATATCCCATTACTGGCTTTCAGAAGTTGAATTAGAGGCAACTGTGTCCTGTTTCTTTGTAAGATGCTATACACTAGCTTCACCTGCTGAGAGGTTGGATTTCATGACAGTTGTTGAATAAACCCTGAAGGCTCTCAGGCTGGAGCTTTAGGAATTGCTGTATTTCCCATTCTTTGCTTTTGTTGAAATCATAATACAGACAGGTCTCAGCGGTGCATGAGACACACACTGGGACGGAAATAGCTATTTAGAATTGTTTATTTTCACAATGAGTACATGAACAATTTATACTTCAGATTTATATCATTCATAATGTATCATAAAATATAGATAAATGGCCTTAAATTGTTGCAAGACATTGAAAACACCTATCGGTCTATTAGGCTATTGGGTCAGTGTACAGACCTTCTCTGAGAAGATAAAAAGGAGTGACTTATATACATTTACTTGCGGGTG
The DNA here is from genome assembly GCA_021653895.1 of Mastomys natalensis. Lineage (NCBI taxonomy): Eukaryota > Metazoa > Chordata > Mammalia > Rodentia > Muridae > Mastomys > Mastomys natalensis. The sequence continues at coordinate 142,299 of JAJTUV010001923.1, forward strand.
TTTTAGAACATACTCATATCTCAAGAATATGCAAATATGGTCTAGTCACACAAATATAAGTGAAGCATAAGATTAAAATATAGCCAAAAATATTTTTGTTCTTGTGTGTGTGTGTGTGTGTGAATGAGAGATGGGGGAGGAGGAAGAGAGAAAGAAACAATAACATGTAGTCCAGACTAGTATGGGACTCAACCTACTGCATTAATCTCCCAAGTTCTTAGACTACAGGCATGTGCCACTATGTCAAGCACAAATGCATTTTAAGTATAGATAGATGGATTTATAACTGCCAATTTATTATCGTATTATGAAGGCCTATTCTATATATTATATATTATAGGATGAAAATATGGAAATGGAGAGGATAAGGTGAATGAACAATGTAGCTATACTTATGAGTGTCATAGCAAGAATAAAATATGTTTATATATTAATTAATATTCTATTAATAATCATAAGTGTATTACATTGATATCAAGGCAATTATTGATGAAAAATATTCTTGGATTTTTGAATAAAGGTGTAATAGTAAGTAGATGTTGCTAGAGACCTTGCTGATTGTGAATTGTGAGTCAGTACACAGAAGTAGGAAACTTTGCTATGCCTGAAAGCTGACAGAGCCATGCTGTAACTGTAGCTACAAGTCTTCATCTATACAGAGCAACTCATGTAAAATTGCTGTTTGGCTGAACTCTAGTTTTTGTTCCAATCAACTAATTTTAAAGTGCAAAGTGAATTATTCATAGCCACATTATCAAGCAGCCTGCACAGCATGTTTTATTTCCAGAGGCAGAGTATTGCTTGTCTGCTATGTTATACCTAGAGGTGTGTACCCATATTTTTTATCTTCTCTCTCTTCTCCACAGTAGGAAAAAAAAAAACCACAACTCATTTCCAAGTCATGTAGCTTGCACATCCTCTATTAGGTTCATGGGAATGGTCTTGCTTACACTCAATTATAAGGTACGTTTAAAGGGCAACGTGATACATATATGAATGCAGGGGTTAAAATTTATATTCAGCTATTCAATCCATTAGAGAAAGTTTGGAAATTTTGGAAAGGTTCATATGATTTTGTAACATAGCAAAGGAAGAATACATATGACTGTTTATGTTAAGATCTGACTTGTTTAATGATTTTCTTTTTAAATACATCGTGCATAAATTATAGCTATATATGTCAACAAAAATTTTAAAAACTGAATTATTAATTAATACCCAATTAATAGAGCCCATAAATGTATTTCTAGTGTATTATATGACTGGTATTTAAAATGTATTAATAATCAAATAATACAGAAAAATTGCTATTACTACATCAATGGATTATGGATGTAGACCTAATGTTTCAATGAAAAACTTATAAATAATTTTTGGTTTGTTGAAAAAGAAGTTGATTATTTTTAGATTGTACTGATTTGGGACTTTGAAAAATATAATAAATATTTTTGAAATGAAAGTAGTGGAAATGCAAAATTAAAATAAATTATGGTCATTTTATACTGCATATATGCATATATATTAAAATTAGAGCCTTCAGGAAATAAAAGAACAAACCTCCCATATATTATAGTATGCATATTAGAGATTAACAAGCAATTTTTGTCATATTCTAAAGCCATTTACATCTGTACCTAAGCAACAAGTGATGAGGGAATCCTAAATCTTTGTTAAAGTGTTTTAAGAGTATTTGGTAGTTTGGACTGGTCACAGATAAGTAAGACAGTCCAGTTGGGAATGGGTTTGATTTTAAGAGCTGTACCAAAAATGGAAGAAAAGTAAAGAAAAAAATTATTTCACATCTCAGTTCCTATTCATAGTTGAGATTTTTAGTAAGATTGTCGCAGAATTGTTTGATAATTTGAAGTTCATATATGTGAATATCTTGGTATTATAATTTAATATTTTTATCTAAACTTTTATGGTCCATCAATGTTTTATGGTAATGATTGGGTTTTTGATCTACTTGAAATTAATTTAATCATAGTAGGGGTGAAAAATAAGATGACTCTATTTTTCTCCTAATTATTGCTACTCCAGTATGTTTTGTTAGTCTTCCATTTCTATTTGCATTGACTTTGAAGCGTTATTCAGTGGCCAATGACCCAAACGAGGGTACAGGTTTTACCTCTCATCTCTTGCCAAAGAATTGCTGAATCTGTCATTTAATGTTTACTATAATTCTTGAACTAAGGAAAATTACCACATTTTTTTTTCTGTTTAAAAAAAAAATTGTTCCCATATAAAATTAGGGATACTTTGATTCATTGTACTATTTCAGGTGGAAATCAAGTTTATTAATTTAATATTAGCTGATATTGGATTACCATTGCTGTGGTTAAATACTATTAACAAAATGACATGGGAGGAAAGGATTTATGTGAGTTACTCTTCCATATCACTCTTCATCATTAAAGGAAGTAAAGACAGTAACTCAAGCATGGCAATAACCTGAAGACAGGAGCTGATGCAGAGACCATGGAAAAGTGCTGCCTACTGGCTCATTCCTCAGAGCTTATACGCATGCTTTCTTATAGAATGCAGGACCACTAGACCAGCAATGGCACCACCATTCACAATGGGCTGGGCCTTCCGAACACAGACGTGTAGGAAACTATTAATTTATAAAAGTATGGGGGGAACTCTGTGTTAGAATGAGATGTTTAATTTAATGTATTTTTGTGGACTTAATTTAGAACCTTTTTTTCCGTTATTTATTCGCTGAACATATCCTGATCATAATCCCTTTTCTCAGTACCCAACCTCACCAAGACCCTCCCCCAACTCCCTCCCTTCCTAGGCATTCCTTTTGCAAAAGGTATTTAATCCCTGGTTCACCTGAGTAACGTGTATGCATTCGCATCTACCAACAAATAATGCAGTTTCAACAAGCAAGGACTGTCACTTCATCAAGGATTGCCTAGGGTGGACGCCTTTGTTGTCATAAAGAGCTCCAGGTAAATCTGGAGATCAAAGCCGGTTCCATCCCAGTGCAGGATTCTGCCTTTCCCTTCCTTCCTGGTATGTGGACAACCTGAGATAAAACAAGGACAGGGGACCCCATTCCCAACTCCCAGCCATATGCCAGCAGATTCAGGATACACAGGAGACTGAAAACCACAGCACTCCTTCCAGACCCTTCTGCTTCCCACTCCAGGAAAACACAAGTAACCCAATTTAAAGAAGGGGTCCAGTGATAAACAGAGAAGTCTCAACAGAGGAATCTTTAATGGCCAAGAAGCACTTAAAAGAAATGTTCAACAAGTTGTTGAATTTTAATTGTGCATGTTAATAAGGTGAGCCAAAGAAGCTTTTGTATGTTGGACATTGGTAGTCAGCCTCAAGAGGAGGATTTGGACAAATAAGAAAATAGACTTTTGTGGCTTGCTTTAGAAATGTAATCTAATTGTTATTCTACAAACCAGAAGAAATCATGAAGACAGATAATGTTTGCCAGTGCCATACCCACCACACTCTAGCTGGCCAGAGTTCCTTCACTTCCTATCAATCACTAATTAGGAAAATGCCTTACAGGCTTTCTTTCAGCCATAACTTATATAGACATTTCTCAACTGACGTTCCCTCCTCTCTGATGATTCTAGCATATATAACTTAACATAAAACTAGCCAGCACAAATATGAACATGATCAAACTGTTGGGTTTTTTTTATTTTTCAGTGTCTAGATTTTCATAGAAATACAACTTGAGAGAGATGAAAGATTTTGAGCATTTCTCCCACACTTCCTTGATGTAGCATACTTTACAGGAGAGATTTCAAACCATATTTCTTTTAGTATCATCTTGAAGTTTATTTAGCATTTATTATCTTCCTTCCTTTGTTCCTTCCTTCTTCCCCTTCACCCTTTCTACCTTCTTTCATTCCTTTCTTTCTTCCTTTCTTTGTTCCTTCATTCCTTTGTTACTTTTCTTTCTTCTTCCTTGCTTCCTCCTTTTCTGTCTATAATGCCATATCTTTAGGTTCCTTTTAAGAGGATTTAGTCATTTTACTGCTTCTGAAGAGCCTTTAAATTTTCAATAATTTTCAGAATGGATTAAGTTCTCCTTTTTAACAATTATTCATTTGAAGTTTTGACATTATAAAATAGTTAAACATTTTCTTCTTTGTTCTGCTCCATCCAAACCCTTACATATATTTCACCCTCTTATTTTCAAATTCATGGCCCCTTGTACATTAATTGCTGTTATAAAAGTGTATGTGTGTGTGTGTGTGTGTATGTGTGTGTGTGTGTCTGTCTGTGTGATTCTCAACACATAAAAGTAGATTTCTCAGTTTATATGTTAGTTGTAGGTATGTTTTCAGGGTTAATTGGTTAGTTGATATTAACTTAAATAAACAGCTGGTTACACTTTCCTGAGGAGGGCTAGGACTCTAACAATCAGCATTCTTTACTTTCCTGTAGTTCTATGTGTAGATCTTAAGACTTTGTGAGCTTACTCAGATCCATGTTAGTATGCTTAGTTTTGTCTTCTGTGATCAACCTATATAGAGGCAATCATTTTGGTGAGATGCTGTGGGTACAGCTGCTGCTACTTCTTGGAGACATTATTTCCTAGCAAACTTCTTGGTCTTTAAGCACTTACTTCTCTCTTCTGCTATGATCCCTAAGCCTTAGGAGTTATATTACAAAAGTATCAACTGATACTGGGTTCCATAATTCTGAAATTTACTTGGTTTATGTTTTCTGAAATATTCTCAAAATATGTACCCTTGATGAGGGATGACGATGACAATTATTTGTGGGCATATAAGATCAAATATTTATAAAGCAGTTTTGAATTATGATGGTTCATTAAAGTTGTTACTGTAGGATCTTCCCCAAGATTCATGATTTCACTACTCCAAGTAGCTGAGTAGACTTCAATTGTCACACATGATTTCCCTCTTGTTTAGTAAGCATTAAATCCAATTAGAAGACAGCAAGGTATGCTTACCATCCCTTCACCTTTATCTTGCCATGCTGGTCACTGTTGTGATCCATAGGCATTATAGTTGACTAGAGCTCTTGGTTGCTTCATTCCTTTGGAAGCTTGAATGGTACCATTTTTTACCAAGAAAACTAGTACTCTGGGGAGTGGCCAGGCTTTTAAGTAAGTTCCAATTCAGGTTCCTCTTGAGTACACAATGTTTTTTAGAAATCGGGACATACTTTCTGCCTTTAGGAACTGGGCCAATTTTTGTCAACTTCACTAAAATATACTGTTTTTGGTGTCTCTTATACAACTCAAAAGAGAGCTTCTCAAAAGGAAGCTTCTCAGGCTTCCCGTTAGGGTTTCTATTAAGTGATCCTTGATTCTTACAGAAGCATTGTCAACCCTATTTTTTTAAAGACTACATCTTTATTTATTTCATCCTTTATAATTAGACACCACTCTTTTTTCTCTTCCAACTTCAGGGTACTTATACTTTGCTACTTATTGTTTCTCATTCTCCCACCCCTGAAAACTCCTCCTATTACTTTTCAGGGTTTTAAAATTATTCAAAGTAATATATTCAAATCTGAAAATTTGGAGCTTAGAGTCACAGATTAGAGAAGATGCAGATGTGAAAGAACATGTGATGTTTGTCTTTTGGTACTGAGTTACCTCATCAATATAATATTTTCTACTTTCATCCATTTTCCTGCGAGTTTCATTATTTTATTTTTTGTTATGGCTAAATAACATTCCACAGTGCAGATATACCATATTTCACTATTTGTCATTTGAAGAACATATAGATGTTTTCTCTTTCCTAATGTATGGGACTGGTATGAAACTTTATTATGCTAATAGGCTCCTTAAATGTTTATTTTAATAAATTATGTTGCTTAATTATCAACTTTATTGGACTGAGAAATATGCACAATGCAAATGTAAATAATGAGTATGTTGTGAGAACTTTGAGGACATTACAGTTAGGACTGACTAAATGGGGAGATCGGTCCTGAGTGTGAGAGAACAAATCTATATCCTGGGGTTCTACATGGAATTGATGTGGAGAAGCAGAAGGTCTATTGGTAGAATTGTTTTTGTTTCCTATCTGTCATGATCCGAGTTACTCTGTGTTATAATACTTTCCCTTCAACATGGACTAAAGACTTTGCATTTATGAAACAAAATTAGTTTGCTATCCTGTGCTATTTTTTTTGTCAGTATTTATGACAATAATGAAAAATCTAACCAAAATATTCACATTACTTCAAAAAACCTTCTGTGGCTTACTAAGATAGAATCTAATCTAAGATGAAATTTTATTTTACTTTAAATCCATGTCAACCGTGCATTGCTTAATTTCACTTAAAGCTTTAGAAGAAGATGATGTATTAAGCATGGCCGCCATTGTGTCGGTCTTTTCTTAAAGGGATTTCCACTCATGCTTCAATAGATGTCATTGCTCTGCATGAAACCTCAGAACAGAGAGGCTGCTGATTTTGTTTTAACTTGTAAAAATATGGATGCTAACTCACCATGCCATTACTCAAAATGAAACAAAACAGTAATGAAGCCTAAGCAGATGCTTTATCTCCCTCAATTTTTTTTTCCTGGAGCACCCTGTCAGAAACAAAGGGTAAAGAACTTCAGGAGCTGTGACAGGGAAATAGGGCAACATTTAGAATGTAAATAAATAAATAATTTAATAAAAAAATCCTGCTATTTTTAACTATTCTCTGACTTTCATATTTTTAACTTTCTTTTAATATTTATCTTACCATTCTCAGCGAAATTGTAGTGTGTTAGTTAATTTTGGTTCCCTGACCAGGCATCCAAAATCCACACCACAGTGAGGATGCATTTATTTTGGCTTATGATATCACCAATTTCATTCCACAGCTAGCTTGTGCCATTACTTTTGAGACTGCACCAAGACAGAAACATAAGTCAGAAAAGCATACTAGAGGATAATGTACTAACTCAGTCCAGGCAGTAAACAGGAGCTGACCAACATGACTCTTTTATCCATGTATATTAATGCATGCATAATCATCACTGGAAATTTGTCACATGTTTAGCTCACTGATGAACTCATTAATCTTGTCACTTGCCCAATTCATCCAATCTAGTCACTTATGAAGAGTGTTGGTAGTTGGAAAAAGGTTTTTAATACATAAATCTATGGAGAGATTTTTTTGTACCTGAAACAAAGCATTTCATCATTTAGAAAGTAATCTAGTAGATTAATATGTAGTGAAATCTCCAAAGTGTAAGTTTAAATTACATGTACTTCAGTCTTTCGATATGAATAAGAATATCCTCTTTTGTTTCCTTGAAGAATTTCTAATCCTTTTGTTTTGCTTCTATCATATTAGCAAAACAAGTACCTAACAAAGAGTATGAAACAAATCAAATATAACTCAAATAATATAAAATGTACATAATTAGTCAGTTTTATATTATGAGATAAAAAGTATGTTACAGACAATAACTTTAAAATAAGTAGACACTTTCAGAAGACTAAATTGTTTATATTTAATTTGCATATAATAGCATAATGTTAATGAAGATTTTAGACCAATGCAATAAAATGCACTGAATTTATGAGACTCTAGTTAATTAGTGATTGCCAAAATTTTTTCAATGTTTATTGCTCTATATTAATTTACTTTGTGTTGTAGTTAAATGACAATTCTATAATCAACTAGACATGGTTTGAAGTCTCAGCATTATAATCTAGAATCCGAAAATCTTTTATACCTTCATCAATCACTTTTATACTCTTGTACAGTTGTGCACACAGTATGAAACACACATTCATAATTAATGCAAAAATAATTCAGATAAACATGATCATGACCAAATATACTTATTTTACATTCTTGTCTCAGTAGTTGAAAAACAGTAAAAAGCAGAGCTTGAAGGAAAGGCCATCCAGACACAGCCCCACCTGGGAATTCATCCCATATACAGACACCAAACCCAGACACAATTCTGGATGCTAAGAAGTGTTTGCTGACAGGACCCTGATATAGCTATCTCCTGTGAGAGGCTCTACTAGAGCCTGACAAACACAGAGGCAGAAGCTCACAGCCAACCATTGGACTGAGCATGGGGTCCACAATGAAGAAAAGGTTTGCAGCCCCATTAGGAGAACAACAGTACCAACTAGCCAGAGCTCCCAGAGTCTAAACCACCAGCCTGGAAGCACATAGGGAGGGACACATGGCTCCAGTTATATATATAGGGGAGGATGGCCTTATGGGCATAGGTGGGAGAGGAGACCCTTGGTCCCATGAAGGCTATACTCCAAGTATGGGGGAATTTGAGGGTGGAGAAGTGGCAGTGAGGGTGTACATGGGGGCAAATCCTCATAGAAGCAGAAGGAGGGGTGGGATAGGAGGTTCCTGGGCAGGAGGGGGGATGGGCTAAGGGGATAACATCTGAAATGTAAATAAAATATCCAATTAAAAAAAATGAAAGAAAAAAAAAGGACTGAAGAAGCTGAAGGTGTTTGCAACCCCATGGGAAGAACAACAACATCAACCAACCAGACCCACCAGAGTTTCCAGGAACTAAACTACCAACCAAAGAGTTCACATGGAATGACCTATGGCTCCAGCCACATATGTAGCAGAGGATGGCCTTGTAGTAAGAATTGGAGGAAAGGCCCTTGGTCCTGTGAAGGCTTGATGCTACAGTGTATGGAAATGCTAGGAGAGAGAGGTGGGAGTGAATGGATGGGTGAGTGGGTAGGTGGGGGAGCACTCTCATAGAAGCAGGGGATAGGATGGAGGTTTCTGGGGGGCAAACCCGGAAATAGGATAACATTTGAAATTTAAATAAAGAATATATCCAATAAAAAATTGGGAATAAATCCAATGAAAACCATTTCCTTAAGATTAATGATATATATTTTTAAATATTATATTATCAGTCCTAAGTACATTTTCATTCCTATATTTACTATTGCATTTGTCTTTCTGTATACTTTTCTCATTCCCATATTTAGTCCTGTAAATTCTATTCACTTAATATTCACATAAAATTACAAAGATTCTTAGTCCATATTTATTTTTGTGAGTAATAGTTTATTTTTTTCAGAGATTATAATACAAATAAAATATTTCTCTTTACCCTTTCCTCCTTTCAATTTCTCTCACATCCCACTCCCAAATCTACCTCAAACTCATGGCATAGTTCTGATATATATGCAAAATTTGGTGACATTGAACATTATATGATGCAAAGAAACACAGTCAAAACAAAATGCAGTACACATATTGTTGTAGGGACCCATTAGTAAAGCTCAAAATAACTCAAATAACGTTATTAAAACCATGAATGAAAATAAATTCTGTATAAAACATTTTAGAATCAGAACATAGATTATGTAAAATATGTCTCCTAAAGTGTGTTAAAATAGTTTATGTTCTTTTGAGAATCCACACACTGATTTCAGAATTGGCTGTAGCAATTTATACTCAAACTATCAGTGAATAAATGTTTTCACCTGCCACATCCATGCTAGCATTTGTGAGAATCAGTTTCTTAAACATTAGTCATTCTGACTAGAGTAATATAAATTATTAAAAAAAGAGACACACAGGTACATCAATGGAATAGAATTGAAGACCCAGAATTAAACTCACACTCTTATGGTCACCTGATCTTTGACAAAGAACAGAAAACTGTCCAGTAGATAAAAGACAAGATATTCAACAAATGGTGCTGGCTGAAGTGGTGGTTAGCATATAGAAGAATGCAATTTGATCCATTCTTACCTTCTTGTACAATGCTCAAGTCCAAGTGGATCAAAGACCTCCATATAAAACCAGATACACTGAAACTAATATAAGAGATTGTGAATTATTGAAGACCAGCCTTAGTCCGTGGTGCCCTGATAGAATGCATGGGATTATTTCAATCTTATTGTATCTGTTTAGCCTGTTTTGTGACTAATTATATGATCAGTTTTGAAGAAGGTACCATGAGATGGTGAGAAGAAGGTATATTCTTTTGTTTTAGGATGAAATATTCTATAGATATCTCTTAAATCCATTTGGTCTATAATTTCTGTTAGTTTTACTGTGTCTCTGTTTAGTTTATGTTTCTATGATCTGTCCATTGATGAGAGTGGGGTGTTGAAATCTCCCACTATTATTGTGTGAGGTGCAATGTGGAGACACAGAGATGCAGCTCCCAGGCAGGATCAAATAAGGACTGGTGCAAGGAGCAAGAAGGGTCTGGAATGTTGCCCTTGAAAAGAAAATATTTTTCTCACTTGGACATATCTCATATGTTCTACTTTGATCTGTCTTTGTGAAGCAGCTCTCAAGGTCTCTGAGTTATGATAAGTACTGAGGTGATTTGTTAATTAAATGTTTTAAGAAGAAGCATTTGTTTAGTTTTGCCTGTATTCCTGGTATCATGGGAATAAAGAGTTTTATGATTTTAGCTTGCCAAAGGTAACTTGAGGAATGCGTGTTTTTATCTATATAAGGCTTAATAAAGTTTGTTGTAGCATGCAGTTGCTTCTGCCTTTGCTCTGCATCCCCTGTGTCCTGTTTCTTTGTTTTCCACAACCGACACTCAGGGTCCCCAACACACTAAACATTGACAGTGCAGTGTGCACCATGAGCTTAGTAAAGTTACTTTTATGAATGTGGGTGTCCTTGCATTTGGAGCATAGATGTTCAGAATTGAGAGTTCATCTCGGTAGATTTTTTTCTTTGACAAGTATGAAGTGTCCTTCCTTATCTTTTTTGATAACTTTTGGTTGAAATTTGATTTTGATTGATACGAGAATGTCTACTCTAGCTTGTTTCTTGGGACTACTTGCTTGGAAAATATTTTTCCAGCCTTTTACAATGAGGTAGTGTCTGTCTTTGTCACTGAGATGAAGTCCCTGTATTCAGGAAAATGCTGGGTCTTGTTTACATATCCAGTCTGCTAGTTTATGTATTTCTATTGGGGAATTGAATCCATTGATGCTAAGAGATATTAAAGAAAAATGATTGTTGCTTCCTGTTATTTTTGTTGTTAGAGGTGAAATTATGCTTGTGTAGCTATCTTCTTTTGGGTTTGTTGGAAGATTATTTTCTTACTTTTACTAGGATATAGTTTCCCTCCTTGTGTTGGAGTTTTCCATCTATTATCCTTTATAGGGCTGAATTTATGGAAATATATTATGTAAATTTGTTTTGTCATTAAATATCTTGATTTCTTCATCTATGTTAATTGAGAGTTTTGCTGTGTACAGTAGCCTAGGCTGGCCTCTGTGTTCTCCTAGGGTCTGCATGACATTTGCCCAGGATCTTCTGGCTTTTATACTCTGGTGAGAAGTCTGTTGTAATTCTAATAGGTCTGCCTTTATATGTTACTTGACCTTTTTTCCTTACCGCTTTAAATATTCTCTCTTTTTTTAGGCATTTGGCGTTTTAATTATTAAGTGATGTGAGGAATTCCTTTTCTTGTTCAGTCTACTTGGAGTTCTGTAGGCTTCTTGTATGTTTATGAGCATCTATTTCTTTAGGTTAGGGAACTTTTCTTCTATAATTTTGTTGGATATATTTACTGGACCTTTAAGTTGGGAATCTTAGCACCCTTCTATACATATTATCCTTAGATTTGGTCTTCTCATTGTGTCCTGGATTTCCTGAATGCTTTTGGGTTAGGAGCTTTTTACATTTTGCATTTTCTATAACTGTTGTATCAATGTTTTCTATGATATTTACTGCCCCTGATATTCTCTCTTCTCTCTCTTGTGTTCTGTTAATGATGCTTGCATCTATGACTCTGATATCTTTCCTAGGTTTTCTATCTCCAGGGTTGTCTCCTTTGTGATTTCTTTCTTGCTTCTATTTTCATTTTTAGATCCTTGTTTTGTTCAACTCTTTAACCTGTTTGATTGTGTTTTCCTGTACTTCTTTAAGGGAGTTTTGCATTTCCTCTTTAAGGACTTCTACCTGCTTACCTGTGTTCTCTTGCATTTCTTTAAGGGAGTTATTTATATCCTTATTAAAGTCCTCTATATACAAAAACAATGGAAAGCCCACATAAACATGGAAGCTGAACAACACTTTACTCAATGATAACTTGGTCAAGGAGAAATAAAGAAATTAAAGACTTTTCAGAATTTAATGAAAGTGAAATCATAACATATGAAAATTTATGGGTCACAATGAAAGCAGTGTTAAGAAGAAAACTCAGAGAGGTAAGTGTTCCCAAAAAGAAATTGGAGAGACCATACACTAGCAGCTTGAGAGAACTCCTAAAAGCTCAAGAACAAAAAGAAGGAAATACGTGCAAGAGGAGTAGATAGTAGAAAATAATCAAACTCAGGGCTGAAATCAATCAAGTCAAAACAAATAGAACTATATAAATTATCAACAAAACCAGGATCTGGTTCATTGAGGAAATCAACAAGACAGATAATCCCTTAGCCAGACTAGTCAGAGGGCACAAAGACAGTATCCAAATTAACAATATCAGAGCTGAAAAGGAAAACATATCAACAGAAACTGAGGAAATTCAAAAAAATCATCAGATCCTCCTACAAAAGCCCATACTCAAAAAAAAAAAAAAACTGGAAAATCTGGATGAAATGGGCAATTTTCTAGACAGATATCAGGTACTAAAGTTAAATCAGGAACAGATAAGCCATCTAAATAGTCCCATAACCCCTAAAGAAACAGAATCAGTCATTAAAAGTCTCCCAACATAAAAAAGCCCAGGACCAGATGGTTTTAGTGCAGAATTCTACCTGACTTTCAAAGAAAACCTAATACAAATAGTCTTCAAATTATTCCACAAAATAGAAGTAGAAGGAACACTACCCAATTCATTCTATGAAGCCACATTATGTCTATACCTAAACCACACAAAGACCTAAAAAAGGAAGAGAACTTTAGTTCACTTTCACTTATGAATATTGATGCAAAAATACTCAATAAAATTCTCCCAAACCGAATCAAAGAACTCATCAAAACAATCATCCATCCTGATCAAGTAGGCTTCATCCCAGGGATACAGGAATATTTCAATATATGGAAAGCCATCAATATAATCCACTATGTAAACAGACTCATGAAAAAAGTCACATGTTCATCTCATAGAAGCTGAGAAAGCATTTGACAAAATTCAATAATCCTTCTTGGTAAAAGTCTTGGAAAGATCCAGAATTCAAGGTTCATAACTAAACATAGTAAAAGCAATATACAGCAATTCAATAGCCAACATGAAACTAAATGGAAAGAAGTTTAAAAGCAATTGCACTAAAATCAGATACTAGACAAAGCTGCCCATTCTTTCCCTATCTATTCAATATAGTTCTTAGTAAGTCCTAGCCAGAGCAATTAGATAACAAAAGTATTTCAAATGGATACAAATTGGAAAGGAAGAAATCAAAACATCATTATTTGCAGAAGATATGATAGTGACCCCAAAAATTCCAGCAGAGCACTCCTAAACCTGATAAACAACTTCAGCAAAGTGGCTGGATATAAAATTAACTCAAACAATAAGAATCAGTAGCCTACCTCTACTCAAAGTATAAATAGGCTGAGAAAGAAATTAGAGAAATGACACCCTTCACAAAAGTCACAAATAATATAACATATCTTGGTGTGAATCTAACCAAGCAAGTGAAGGATCTGTATGATAAGAACTTCAAGTCTCTGAAGAAAGAAATCAAAGCAGATCTCAGAAGATGGAAAGATGTCCCATGCTCATGAATTGGCAGGATTAATATAGTAAAAATGGCCATCTTGCCTAAAGCAATCTACAGATTCAATCCAATCCCCATTAAAATTCCAACTGAATTATTCATAGAGTTAGAAAGAGCAATTTACAAATTCATTCAGAAGAACAAAAAACAAAACAAAACAAAAATAACAAAAAAACCCATATTACCTAAAACTCTTCTCAACAATAAAAGAACTTCTGGGGGAATCACCATCCTTGACATCAAGTTGTACTACAGAGCAATAATGACAAAAACTGTATGGTTTTAATAAAGAAACAGGCAGGTAGATCAATAGAATAGAATTGAAGACCCAGAAATGAACCCACACACCTAGGGTCACTTGATCTTTGACAAAGGAACTAAAGCCATCCAGTGGAAAAAAGACAGCATTTTTCAAGAAATGGTGGTAGCTCAACGGCAGTTAGGATGTATATTAATGCAAATCAATTGATTCTTATATTCTTGTACAAAACTCAAGTCCAAGTGGATCAAGGACCTCTACATAAGACCAGATACACTGAAACTGATAGAAGAGAAAGGGGGGAAGAGCTTCAAACATATGGATACAGGGGAACATTTCTTGAACAGAATATCAATGGCTTATGCTCTAAGATCAACAGTTGACAATTGGGACCTCATAAAATTTCAAAGCTTCTGTAAGGCAAAGGACACTGTCAATAGGACAAAATGGCAACCAAAAATTTAGGAAAAGTTATCTACCAATCCTACATCCAATAGAGGGCTAATATCCAATATATGCAAAGAACTCAAGAAGTTAGATTCCAGAGAATCAAATAACCTTGTTCTAAATGGAGTACAAATTTAAACAAAATTCTCAACTGAAGAATTGCTAGTGACCTAGAGGTACCTAAAGAAATGTTCACTATTTTTAGTCATCAGGAAAGTATAAATCAAAATGACATTTAGATTCCCCCTCACACCAGTCAGAATGACTAAGATGAAAAACTCAGGTGACAGATGCTGGGAAGGATGTGGAGAAAGAACACTCCTCCATTACTGTAGGAATTTCAAGTTGGTTGAACCACTCTGGAAATCAGTCTGGTGGTTCCTCAGAAAAATTGGACATGGTATTACCTCAGAACCCAGCTATACCACTCCTGGGCATATACCCAAAAGATAATCCAATGTATAACAAGGATATATGCTCTACTATGTTCATATCAACCTTATTTATAATAGCAAGAACATGGAAATAACTAATAAAAAATAAAGTATTTTAGTTGTATTTCCTTGAAGTCAAAGAATGGTGAACACTAAAAATAATATTTCTCTACCACATGTGTTTCATCCTTTGAAAATGCTGTTAATTTTATGTCTTGATTTTTAGTTGCGTTGTTTGTGTTATTTTTGCTTAATTTTTTGAGTTATTTCTATATTTTACATAGTAATCCACCATTCATGTCTAGCCTGTTAAGATATTTTCCTCATTCTGTATGCTGCTTCTTCTCTCAGTTTCATATAATGTAATATATGAATTTTTGTTCTAGACTGCAAGTTCCTTCTCAGAAAACTATTTCCTGTCCCAATTAAATTCAAATAATTCCACCCTTTTTCCTTTATCAGATTCAGGTTATGAGATCTCTTGTAGAGATCATTGATTTCATTGGAGTTGATTTGCAGAAAGTGAAACATAAATATTTAGTTTCATTCTTTCAATTGCAGCAGTTCAGTTTGACCAACACCATTGTTGAAGATATTCTCTCCAATATGAACTTTTGACATCCCTACCATAAATAAAGTGACTGTAGTTGTGAATGCTTATATGTGGGTCCTCAGTTCTTCTCCTTTGATTAAGATATTTGATTTTATGGAAATACTATTTTGTATTATTCTTATATCTTTGTAAATGCAATATAAATTGGACATCGATAGTTCCAGCCATGTTTTTATTGATAAGGATTATTTTGCCTATCTAGGTTCTTTTTTTTTCCCATGTAAAATTTTAGATTTTTTAAAATTACTGTGACAAAATGAACTGACCTGTTAGTGGGAGAAATGAAAGTAAGGCATTAACTTCCTTTTAATAACAGAATGTTTTGAAATGTGTCAAAATTTTATTCCATTGTTCAATATTTAAAGAATATGTGAAGAATGTTTTTTAAATAAAAGATTGTGCTCTTGCTTTCTATCTCTTACTCTTGCCTTCATGCTCCCAATCTCTCCCCATTCCCTTCTCTCTTCTTCCTCCATATGCTCATGGCTAGCCTCAACTTATCTACTTTCTCGTTCCCTTTCTCAGCCTTTCTCTGCCTCTACTACCCTCCTAACTCCCCTCTGCATACCCTGAGTAAACTCTATTCTATAATGAATGAGTGAATGAATGAATAAATAAATAAATAAGTAAATAAATAATTGTGAAATTGATTATTTCAGATTTAGGTAAAATAGCTACAATGTATATAAACAGGTAAAAATTCTGTCCCTGGATAACAATAACGTAGATGTATGTATGGTCAGTGTTTGACAGGAAGCTTTGCCATAGTTGAACTTATATTTAGAATTCTGCAAATAAGATTTTACTATGAATACTCCCTTAGACTTAGTTACAGTACAGTGGAGTTAACAAGTATTATATGTGATGAAGAGTAAAGATCCATGCTAGACAATTTTATTAGATTGTTTAGTGGTTATCAACAATATTTTCACTCAAGCGAAACTCATCTCTAACTTTTTCAGCTAATACACCATTATAATTAAGACTGCTCTCTAAAAAATTAAACTAATGACTAATGATTTGAGTTTAATTTCACAAATTATGTCTTTGCTTAAATAATCTGTTGACATTTAGCTGAAAGACACATTATGTTTGGAGACTAACAATGCTGAACAAGTGACATAATAAGTAACTATTTTTGTGTCACTGCAAATTTGAACTTTTCAGATCTGAGTCATAAAGATCTTAGAAAAACAGTTAATGTGTCTTATCAATAATTCTGTATCAAATGGCAAAGCTACAAAAAAATTAGCTTTCTTTTACTCAAATGATGGTTTTATTTATTTCCTTTCTTCCTGTTCAAATGACCACTATGGTTTGTTTTTTTTTCTTCACTTATGTATACATGTATGTGTGTGTGTATGTATGTATGTATGTATGTATGTATTTGCTTTGCATCCTTATTGTAGCTCCCTTCTCTTCTCAGTTCTGCTACCACTAATCCTTCACCCATTACCCACTCCCTTCAAAGCGAAGGGGATTCTTTCCCCCTACTTTGTACCAACTTGCCTTGGCACATCAAGTCTCAGGAGTACTAAAACATTCTTTCACACTGAGGCCCCACAAGGCAATCCAGCTAGGGAAAGGGGATCCAAAGGCAGGTAACATATTTAGATACAGAGACAGCCCCCATTATGATTTTTAGGGGACCCACATGAAGATCAAGCTATACTGTTCCATATTTGTGGGGGAGGGGCTGCTAGGTACACCCCTGCATGGTCTTTGGTTGGTGGTTCGGGTTTTGTAAGTCTTCTTGTGGTGTCCTTGACTCCTTTGGCTCCCGCAACATGAGAATTACTTCATTAAACAGCAAGTGATTATGTGCCCTTAAGTTACAAAGAAAAGAATGATTTGTTCATTATTTATATTTATTAGCTTTTGTAAGTACCAATTAAACCTTTAAAAGGTCTTATTAAAATAGATTAGGTAATTGAATCTAAGTTAATGTATAGAGTTGTTTAAAATTTATTTTGGTTGGTTTCTTTATGATTAATAAAATCACAATAAGTTCTACATATCAGTTATCTTTTAGACAATAGTATTATTTTTTATTGGATATTTTATTTACATTTCAGATGTGATCCCCTTTTCCCATCTCCCCACCCAGGAACCTATCCCACCCCTGCTCTTCCTCCTGCTTCTTTTTGTTGTTGTTGTTAGTAACTTTTTTTAAAAATGTTAATCAAAGATTTTATAAGTTTGGTAATGCTCAATAACAAGATGCCCATAAAATCAGAAGTGTAACCCAATACCCAACCTAGATATAACAATTATCTTTGACTGGCAGAGACACACAAACATCTGCCTCCATGTTCCCCTCCCCCACCTCTCTCTCTCTCTCTCTCTCTCTCTCTCTCTCTCTCTCTCTCTCTCTCTCTCTCTCTCTGTCTCCTAGCTCCTCCTCCTCCTCTCCTTACTCATCACCCTTCCTGTTAAGATAAAACTTTTCTCTCAAAATACAATTAGAGCATAACTATACCAATTTGTACCAGTAAGGTACAAGATAGACCTAATACCCAGTCCAACATTTTGTTGACTAACCAGAACCTCTGTCATCTCTCCTAACTAAAAGACTTAGTTCTGAACCTGGCATTTTCCTTGGCTTTAGAATGAATGTCAGCTGAAAACCATCCTCTCAAGTCTTTTATCTCAAAGTAAATAGCTGGGATTGGATATGAGAATATAAGTCTTCAACCCAGTCAGAAATACAGAATGACTGAATTAACTGAAATTATGGGAAGCACAAAGCATAGCTTCTAAAACCTAGTCAATTTATAGAGACCACTGAACACCTGGACAGTCCCTATACTACAAAATGTTGGAGCATCTGATCTTCAGCCTTCTGGCCCAGGATCATCTGACAGACATAGTGATGCAGAATTATTAAGGTCTGATTACTCTGTCTTGGCAGATATAATCCATCGACTATTCCACAAGTGTGTCCTTTTCAGGGCAGTAATTTGTCTGTAGATGAAAAGAGGCAATTTTTGCCTAGTGGCTGTCCCACCACAACTGGAGAACTCCAAAGATGCTCAATTTCTTCTTAGATTCCAAGACAGGAAGCTGTCAGGAGCAGACAGGTCTCTAATCAAAATGAACCTTAATACAGAAATGTTTGTAACGTCAATTCTGTGCACTTCTGACATTTTGAAAACCAACTATCCATGCAAGGCAAGGAGTGAATTCTTGGGTCCTAGTGGGTCCTAGTTACTCCCTGTTTGTGGCAGTGGTGGGGGGGTAGTTACTGTCTCCTTACTTAAGATACTGCCTTGGCTGGAGCTCCTGGGATGCCCGCTTCCTCTGGGATTTGTGAGATAGGGTGCAGAGCAGCTGCCTGGGATCTGCTCAGTCGACAATAGTATTATTTATATGATGTGAAATATTAAATTCTACTTTAAAGAAGAGTAGAGTCAGCTGTCAATCACACAACTCCATAGGTTTCTGGATCACAATGAAAAAACAAACAAAACAAAAGATCTCTTCATCAAGTGCAATGGAAAAACAAAAAACAAAAAACAAAAATCAAACAACTAAAAAAACAAGTCACCCAATTTACTTTACTTTGGATAACTTTAATGGAAAAGTTGAATAGTTTCTAGGATATCATAATTTTTTCATTATTATTATTATAAAATATAAAAGGTCAACTATTCAGTAAACTTTAAACTGTAATAGTTATGATACATTTTAATATTTTTTGTCATGTTATAAATATATGATATTGTTTAAATTTTTCAGAGTAAATCTTAAAATATAAACAGAGTAAGAATAATAATATATACTTGAAACTGTGGGGAACTTTATAAAAAAATAGAAAATTTCTCCAAAGCTAGTTACTTCAATGATGTTTAATATCTGGTAATATATGCATTTTGTTTTCTAGGAATGTCAAACTAATTAACATTTTAAATATTTATTAAAACTATATTTAAACTTCCTTAATACATAAATAGTAACTATGTTACTTTGAGTAATAATATATGTCCTAAAATAAAATTAATCAAATGTTAGCTTCCAGTTAAAAAAACATCATATGTTTTGGAAGTATATATTAAATTACCTTTTCTCTAGAAATTTGTTATATTCAATATTTATGAAACTGAAAATGTTTCCATATATTATCATAAATCTTCATAAAACTTTAATTTCTCACAAATATAGTTTGCCTGAGATAAATTATGATTAAATCATTCAGGGAAAGATGATTGGTTTTGTTTAAAGAATACAAAATATTAAAATAGATATATTTGGTTATAAAATAACAATATTTAACATTTCAATTTCAGATATATTTATTCAGTCAAAATATTTTTTATCTATTTATTTTAATTTTATTTATATGAGTCCACTGAAACTGTCTTCAGACATACCAAAATAGGGCATCAGATTCCATTACAGATGGTTGTGAGCTACCATATGGTTACTGGAATTTGAACTCAGGACCTCTGGAAGAACAGGTAGTGTTCTTAAGTACTGAGCCATTGCTCCAGCCCCAGATAAAATATTTTGATGTGAAGAATAAGAATGTTAATGAAAGTATAGTTTAGCTGTTTGTCTTAATTGTGCATATATGAACTATATTATAGATAAACAACTATGAAATTATATATGTGTAATGTGTTTAGTAAAAGACTGGTATATTAAGTATTTAAAAAGTGAATAATAAATATAAAGATATATAACATTATATGAAGGATAGTAATCTGATAATTTACTTTCAAAGACATATTTTATTAACGAGTAATCATTTTCCTACTTTTAAGCATGTATGTTGGGGTGTTTGCAGTATAGTTAGCTTTCTAACATGAATTAGTTCTAGCATTATAGAAGGTCATGTTTATGTACTATTAGTTTAGTTAAAATTTTTCAATCCTCATAAAATGTCATGATGAGTGTATAGTGAAGAATAGTAGATTTAACCCTATGCAGGATTTCTGTGGAATTATGAGGTAGCAATAGCATGGTGAAATCATGACTACATGTACACCACAGAGAATTTCTCACATCCTTTAGGAAGACCAAAGTGTGGCACTTTAGATCACAAAGTAGTATATGGGAGATAATGAGTAAAATCAGGAATAAATATATGGCCAATGTATTCTTTTTGTTTAATGTTTTATTTTTATTTTTAATTCTATTTAATCATTTTTAACAATCCCAATTTTATCTCCCTCCTGATTTACCCTCTGACTGATCCTCCTCAGCTCCCCTGTCTCCACGAGGATGTTCCAACCCCCAGCCCCACTCCACCAGACCTCCCCATTCCCTGGGGCCTCCAGTCTCTTGAGGCTTAAGTACATCTTCTCTGACTGAGTCCAGACCTGGCAGTCCTCTGCTGTATATGTGTTGGGGTTCTCATATGAGCTGGTGCATGCCGCCTGGTTGATGGTCCAGTGTTTGAGCGATCTCTGGGGATCACTCTCTTCCTCAGCTTCTTCCAGCTTTCCCCTAATTCAATCACAGGGGTCAGGTCCATTGGTTGGGTGTAAATAACTGCATCTGACTCAGCTGGTTGTTGGGTCTTTCAGAGGGCAGTCATGATAGGCCCCTTTTTGTGAGCACTCCATGGCCTCAGTAATAGTGTCAGTTCTTGGGGCCTCTCCTTGAGCTGGATTCCAATTTGGGCCTGTCACTGGACCTCTTTTTGCTCAGGCTCTTCTCCATTTTTTGTCCCTGCAAGTTCGTTCAGACAGGAAGGATTATGCTTCAGAGTTTTTGACTGTGGGATGAGAATTAAATATTAACAGAGATGATGAATGAAATATACAACAATATTAGAAGTGTTAATTTAAAATTAAGGTATAATAAAACTGTGTATGTTGTTTTAGATTATATATTTATAAATTAGTTTACAAGAAGTGAACTGGATACAGATAGACAATGAGAGGCACAAAGAGGGAGAGAGAGAAAGCTTTCATATAAAATAACTTGCATACTTCCTTCATATTTTGTAATGGGAATCAGAAACTTAAAACATTTAGTTCCATATTTTCCTCTTTGTGTAAGCTTCATCTTCAAATGAAAGAAAGATTATCGAATGACCCTGCAAACTAATAATATACAAAATATATTAAAGTTCAATTTAATTAATGGTGTTTCATGACAAGTAACCTAACATGTAAAAAACATCGCTGTACTTTATGCTGGCATCACATTTACTCATTTTCCACTTAGCAAATAAGAACAGGTTTAAGAGTATCATTAAAATTATATTGCTACCTCAAAACTATAATGCTAGCTCATTGTTTCCTAAATGGATTATAAACATGACAGATGTCTCAGGATAATTTCTCAATCAATACAAATGATGTTGAAACATGCTTTTGTATTGTAAAGATAGTTTAATTCAGTATATATTGCTTTGAAAAATTCAGTATCTTTTCTCTCAGAAACGATATACATCTGCAGAGAAGCCACATAAAGATAGAGAGACACACATTTCAAACATAAGGGAAGGATTATGTGAACCTTTAATAATGTAATTCTTGGAGAACAAAGGATAGGTGTGCTTTCTGGTTGTCTTATTGTTCTAGATGACCAAATAGCAAAGAACATATATTATGTGAAGGAAATTAGCCCTTAATATATTCTAATTGTTATATCAGTTAAGAAGAATCATACATATCAGAAGATAATCGCTGGACTAAAGTCTGGAGTTTCAAATTTTGACTCTTGTCAACACTTCTATTATGGTCAAACACAGGAGGAATTTGCATGATGGATTGCAGAAAATGAAAATAGTTGGTAAGTGATTTCAAAAGTAAACAATATTGGCTTTCATAGAATCATATCCGTTATTAAAAAAAGCTTCACTGTCTAGAGAGACTGTCTGAGTAGTTAATTGCAAAGGAAATTACTAAGTCCACAAAATTTAAAGAATAGAATGAGAAAATTACAGGGGGAGGAAAGCATGTACAGAATCATTGATATGAAACAGTGTGATGGGATAGAGAAGAAGAATGAAACAAGATAGTTACAATCCATATTATACAGTCCAATGTAGATAATAAATGTGGTAAAAGTGAGCCAATGAAAAGCATGGAACATTCAATGCCATTTGTATTTTATATTTACTACTTTGCGATGTGATTTGTTGATGGCAGAACACACTAAATTTTGTAGGTATCAGTTCACTGCAATGTTGAACACATAAAGGCCATAACCAAAAAAAAAAAAAAAAAAAAAAAAAAAACCAACAAATAACAAATAAATTTAAAAAAGGAAAGGAAATTAACCTAAGCTTCCTGGTTTATAGAAGGCTTGTAATATAGGTTAGTCAAGAGGCTGAGGTAGCAGGTTTTCTAATATGAAAATAAGGCAAAAACTTGAATTCTAACTCAATAGCAAATTCATGGTCTATATACATGAATTATTTGCCTATGTTAATTTCCATTAACATAGGAAAAAAGGAAGGGATAGAGTCCCTAACAAATAACATAATTCATATGATAGAGATATTACAGGTAGGAAAATACCATATAGCTGTAAATGATTTAAAATACAGCTTATAATTCTGGCAATAACTAAGGAAATGAAGGTAATGTGAATGAAATACACTCAGAGTAAACTGTACTTGTTTCATAATTTCCAACCATTAGATAACCAATGAATGATACTGCTGAATATATTAATAAGTAGTAAAGATGTTATATAAACATCAATAATGATTATTTTATTATAAATAGCATTTTAAACACTTAACTAGTTTAAAATATAAATTACTTTTGTCCAGTAGAAGGGCTCATAAGGATCCCATTTTTTCATATTCTTCTCTGCTAAGTGAGGAGGCAGAAAAAGACAAGAAGAAAAAGAAAGAGAGAGGCAAGGAGAGGGGAGGACAGACCGGAGACAGGGACAAAAAGGAATGGTAATTAGTATTAAAGGCATTATGAAGAGCCAGGGGATACAGACTAAAATAACTATAGATTCATTGATTATAAAGAAGATAAACAATAATTTTCCCTTATCTTTCTACAACACTGCTTAAAAAAATAAACGTGTTTCCTGTAATTTCCCACATACTCAAACAAGACTGACAGTAAAAACCCAGAAAGACAATCAAGATGATCTCTTTTCCTTGCTTTCAGTGACAAAACTCCAAGGAAACATTAATTTCTAAACCTGAGCATTCTCTAGTGACTTAACATCTGCTAAACTTAAACATTCTCAGGTGACATGTGAATAGATTATCAATTCCTTCAGTATGACAGCTGTCTTCTTAATTGGGAGGAATGCTGGGGAAATGTCAGGCAAAATTTTCTACCTGAGCAATAATAGGAAAACATTGCCCTGTTAGATATATCTTTAATCATTACTTAACTATCATAGATCAAAATGCACCATTCTTACGTATAGTCAAAGTATTTCTTCATTCTACATCAGAAAAAAATTACCCTCAATAATATAGAAAATATTGCCTCTGATGCTTATCTGTTTTCAAATTCTAGTATAGTTAGCTCACAGTGCTTATGAGAATTTGTACGTGAACATCTTATTAAAGAATACATATATTAGATTATTCTTCTTTTGTTCATGGAAATTACTACCTGAGGTAATAGAAAGTTGAATTGTAATTCTGGGAATGTGGTAGCATTTCCCTGTGATGCCAGCACTTAGCATATTGAGGTACAGGGTTCCCAAATTCAGGAATAGACTGAACAAATAGCGATCCTCTGTTTAAAAAAATAGCAGCAGTAACACAACTAATATCTATTTTATGGAACAAATTCTGTGATATTTCAAAAACACCTTAGATGATCTAAACAATCATTTCTCTTCAAATTAGCTTTGTTTGATTATTGAGAAATTCAGAGCAAGTAGGAAATACAATAAGAACCACATATTTGTGGTGGGTGAAAAGTAGTCAATTATTTAGTTACTACTTTATTTAAGCAATTTAATAATTATTAAATTATTATTATTAAATTATTATAAAATTATCTTAATTTTGAGATTAAGACTCAAGTATTTCTGGCTGTGTTCAAGCTTGATATATAATCACATCGGACCTTAAACTTCTGACATTTTGTCTCTATTTTCAAGCGTTCAGTTAGGTTTATATTACCACACTGGGTATATGCTGAACTGGAGATAAAACTCAGATCTCTGATAAAGCCAGCCAGGAAGGCTACTATAAATAGACTTAGATCTCTAACATCAAGTCATTTTATTTAGCTAAAAAGATTTCTATAAATTGTTGTGTAGAAATAACTTAAAGCAGGTACAGTTATCAGCATAACATCCATACTTATCAGATTTAAACATTGTTCTAAATATTAGCAAATATAAATAAAGCACTTTGCATTTATTCATTTATTTACTTAAATTATTATTTCTAGTGCTGAAGTTGAATAGAACTAATAAGTCATCATTTCTCATTTTAATAAGGGTTATTTACAATATATTATTTTAGATTATCTTGAAGGCTAAGTGTCTGAGAGGAAACGAGAGAAAACAGCTGAAATTACCAAGCCAGAACCCATATTCATTTATGTAAGTATCACGGTGAATCCTGTTCATCAAACTAACATTTTGATAATCATAACTAAAATGCTGTATTTTCTTAAGTCCCATACAGGTCTATCAAATCATTAATCTCTGAAAAAAACTTGAAGCAATTCCACATGAAGTTACTTTAATTGAGATTTTCTTCCCATATATTTTCTTCCAGATTGTGATATATTACTCTGTAGTCGTTCAATTCTGGGGAACTATACTCAAGGGGCTGTAAAATCATCTATGATTTCTCTATTCTATCAGGGAACTTTTCATGATTCTTTACCTGTATATCTCATAATTCTGTGTGTGTGTGTATTTTACAATTTTAAACAAAAGAATATCAACAATAAGGAGTTATATGAAAAGTTAATCAGACATGTAATCTAAAATCTCTGGAATCAAATCACAGTTTAAGTAAATGCTACAATCAGAATTCATTTCAGCTGAAGTATGGCATAGTTCTAAATGATTCCTGCCTAACAAACATTTGGAAATGTTGTTTTTATTTGCACATCTGTTTGTTCTGCAATCAATGTGTTTGCTATAATTCTGTTTTAAAATATATTTGTTAATAAATATTTGAAAAAATATTATAAAATGGAAAAAAGAAAGCATCTTCAAAAATGGTGCTAGTCTAACTGGCCATTTGTATGTAGAAAAATGGAAATAGACCCATATTTTTTACCTTGCACAAAGCTCAATTACAAGTGGATCAAGTACCTCACAAAAAAACCAGGTACAATAAATCTTATAGAAGAGAAAGTGGGAAAGAGCGTTGAACTCACTGGCACAGGGGGAAATTTCCTAAACTGAACTCCAATAGCTCACTCTCTAAAATCAAGAATTGATAAATGGGACCTCAACAAACTGGAAAGCTTCTATAAGGCAAAGGACATAGTCAATAGGACAAATAGGCAACCCATAGATTGGGAAAAAAACCTTCACTAACCCCACATCTGATAGATGGCTAATACCCAAAATATATAAAGAACTGAAGAAGCTGACCACCAGAAAACCAAACAACACTATCAAACAATGGGCTGTAGAACTAAACAGAGAATTCATGACAGAGGAATCTCTAGTGGCTGAGAACCACCTAAAGAAATGTTCAATGTCCTTAGTGATCAGAGAAACGTAAATCTAAATGACCATGAGATTCCGTTTTACATCAATCAGAATGGCTAAGATCAAAACGTCAGGTGACAACACATGTTGGTGAGGATGTAGAGAAAGAGGAACACTCCTGCATTTCTGGTGGGATTGCAAACTGGTACAACCACTCTGGAAATCAATCTGGAGGTTCCTCAGAAAATTAGAAATAGATCTACCTGAAGACTCAGTAATACCACTATTAGGAATATACCCAAAAGATGCCCCACCAGACAACAATGGCAGATGTCTCACCATGCTCATAGTAGCCTTGTTTGTGATAGCCAGAATCTGGAAACAACCCAGATGTCCCACGACAGAAGAATGGATACAGAAAATGTGGTTCATTTACACAATGGAATACTATTCAGCTATTAAGAACAAGGACACTGAGTTTTGCAGGCAAATGGATGGAACTAGAAAATATCATCCTGAGTGAGGTAATTCAGACACAAAAGGACATGCATAGTATGTGCTCACTAATAAGTGGATACTAGCCAAAATAATAATAATAATAATAATAATAATAATAATAATAATAAATTACTGAATACATAAGATACAGTCCACAAAACTCAAAAAGGTTAAGAAGCTGAAAGTCCCAAGGGTGGATGTCTCAATCCATTCACTTGGGAGGGAGAACAAAGCAATCAAAAGTGTAGAGGGGAGGTGAGACCTGGGTAGGAAAGGGTACAGGCAATGGTAGAGGGGAATATGATCAGGTATTGAGGAAACAGGACTGAAGCCCTGTGGGACAACAGAAAGAATGAAAATAGGCAACCTCAGGAGGCATGAGGTGGGGGACCCTTTAGAATGCACCAGAGACCTGGGAGGTGAGAGACTTTTAGGACTCAAAGCAAGGGAACTTGATGAATTGCCCTACAGTGGGGAGAGTGAACTTGTATAAAGACAGTGAGGGAGGGGGTTGCCATCCCACAGTCAAAATTCTGACCCATAATTGTTCCTGTCTAAAGGAACTACAGGGACAAAAATGGAGAGGAGCCTGAGGAAAAGGAGGTCCAACAACAGGCCAAAAGTGGGATCCAGCTAATGGGAAGGTCCCAAGGCCTGACACTATTACTGAATCTACGGAGTGCTCACAAAAAAGGACCTATCATGACTGCCCTCCAGAAGACTCAGCAAGCAGCTGTAAGAGTCAGATGCAGATATTTGCACCCAACCAATGGACAGAAGCTGCTGACCCCTGTGGTTGAATTAGGGAAAAGCTGGAAGAAGCTGAGGAGGAAGGTAACCCTGTAGGTGGACCAGCAGTCTCATTTAACCTGTTCCTCCTCCCCCCACGATCTTTCAATCACTAGACTACCAACCAGGCAGTACACAACAACTAATATTAGACCCCCAACACATATACAGCAGAGGACTGTAAGGGCTGAGTTCAGTCAGAGAAGATGCACCTAACCCTCAATAGACTGGAGCCCCCAGGGAGAGTAGAGGTCTGGTTGGGTAGGGGGTGGTTGCTGGGGACAACCTAGTGGAGAGAGGGGGTATGGAGGAATTATGGGTTGTGGAACAGACCGTGGACCTGTGGGGGGAATAAAATCTGGAGTGTAACATAAACAAACAAACACATAAGTAAATACAGTAATTATCTGGGTGAATATTTATTACATGAGACTAGCTCAAAAGGTTCATTGAAAGGTGAAAAACTATAATTTTTATGACTATGTTATCAGTGAAGTTTTGTATTGATAAACCTAATCAATATTTTATATTCTGTCCTTGAACCTATAGTAAATCTTTGGTTCCCTTTTTTATGACTTTTGGTTAATTGTTCTACAACCTCTTAGAATGTGCTCTTAAGTTGTAGATGCTTGTCACTTGAAGACTGACAGATTTCTCATTGAAGTTTTGTTTATCTGAGAGGATTTCATAGCAGTCCTGTTATAAAAGATCTTAATAACTACTAATATAATTTATGAATTCTTACAGGATTATCATTAAGAATTAAGAAATCAAGTATTTGTCTAAATAGTATTACTACAAAAGAGTATAACTTCGTTGTTCTGCAGAAATCTACTTAAAAGTTTGGGCTATGCAGGTAAAGCATATTAACAGGAGTGTTTCCTAAAATGAAATCTCCTTGGCTTTTCCTAAGGAAGCAATTCTGTCATTAACTTTAAGAATCCTCGGCAGAACCATTTCCGGAAGATCACCTGCTGGTTTTTAGCTTCTCCCTGATGGCTCCTGGCAGTGTCTCCTTTTTTTATTCTGGGTCCTTTAAAATTGCTCTGAGAAGTTTTTCTATTACTTTTGAAGAAGGCATTCACCACAGTTATATCCATAATGCAAACTATGCTTTGCTTTCTGTAGCTATAATTCTAAGAAACACTGAATTTAAAGGTATTTGGAGTTAGTATTTAAATGTACCCCTTGTGCCTTGTTTCAAGGCTCAGCACAATTACTACTGCACTTCAGTTCTCCAAATCTTTGATATATTTGCTTATATTACTTTTACACATATACTTCATCATGGAGAGCACAACTTGGGGTCATGCTTCCGTTCTTATCCCTCAATGAATTCATTTCCCTCCCAAGCTAACTCAAAGAGTCATGTGCTTATGTAAGTTATCCTGCACATTGCATATTATCACAGCAACAGACAACAAAGCAATATGCTTTTGTATTCATTATTCAGTATGCAAACTGAGTCAAAAAATCCACTTTAGGTACGTATAAAACCAAAGTTGCATGAACTATGTAGAATAATTTCTGCATACATACAGGTAACAATAATAATAATAAAAAGAGGAATGAAGGAAAATTTGAAAGTGTGACCTGGAGAGTGGGAATGATGTAATTAGAAAACGGAACGATTTCCAACCACCCAGTTACAAAAGGAAACAGCACAGTAGTATTTGAAATTCTGAGATCTTAACAGTTATGACATAAGTACGGCAATTCATGACTAGATGACTCTGACACTGAGATTCTGTGTGGTTTATGTAAGTTTTATAGGGGTTTGTATTAGTATTATTCATCTAATTATGATGAATTGAAAGGATGCTGTACAAACAGGAATGTACAAAGCAATAAGGCTACTTGTGACCAGTCAGAGATCATAAAGTTCATATAAAATGACACAGAACATCTCCAATTAAAATTTTCCACCATAAAACAAATTTTATAAAGTCTAGAGCTCCTTTAGTGTGTAATTAGATGGAAATAAAACAAAAAATGGTATTAGTCTTCCCATTCCTAGAATCTTTCCTGCAATACTTATTTGCACTATAACTACTAAATATAATTATTGAACAGCTGTTGAAAATTGAAATATTTTAAATGGATTCAAAGGTTACTAAATAAACATATAGTGGACATAGATGATTTTCACAGTTGAAATTTGATAAATAATCTTAAAAACTGAGCAGATATCCACTTTTCAACCTTTATAGTATGCATTTATGTGTATTCACTTATAAAATCATGTCAAGATTAACATGTAAAGTAAGCTTATTCATTACATAGTTTTAAATTTGAAATGATTTAAAATACTAAAATAAATTACAATAAATTTTATACACTGAATAACTACCTAAGATGTAGATAACAAGTTAATAGAAAGGATTAGGTGCTCAAATAAACAAGATTAAATAGAAATTTACATGTAAATCTCAAAGCAAATGGAAGATTTGCTCAATGAAAAAGTATGACTTAGCTGTTTATTTGGAATATTTTCACTCGACTATAAAATACATGAGTATGTAAAATTTGCAAGTAAATTTTGCATTATCATATGGTATAATCATCTGTCTCATTTCTGGAAGGTGAAGTGATAGAAAAATGCAATTTGAATTAAAAACAATAAATGTTATTTTGTCACAATTTTTCCTTTAAAATATTCATAGGAAAAGTATCTTTATCATTTAAGTTTATATGTATTAATGTTAATGTATATTTCAATAATATTTTTATATTATATTTATTACTTTTATTGGTGATACAGATTTAAATTCTTTTCAGTTTGTTTAACATATAAAATGTTACTATTAAGAAATATGAGATGGCAAATTTGTGGAATTAACTACTCTGTTGTGTACAGTTGTATACAAGACAGAAGATATTTTATCTGAAATCTTATTATGGTATTAATTATTGATAGTTAATTCTTATGGCTATTATTTTATTACAAACTATATTGCTTTATTTTTCAAACCACATTTTCTTCATTTGATAAAATTTGTCACTCTCTCTATCATTTGATCTTAATACTAAGTCATTTCCACTCTATTTGGTTTGATGTATAGGATGACAGTTAACCTTGAAGAAACACTCACATGTTTACATTCTTTCCTTAACTTGGATTTATATCAAGAAATAACATTGTGGATTATACAGTAATTGTACATGTAGAAAACTGAAAAACTTCCACAATGTTATCTTTATATATTTTATGTTCACACTAGAAGTTTTTGATTCTTTCATTCCTTCTATTTGTTTTGTATCTTTTCTATATACTTTGGTCAAATATGCTCCAACAAGAGTTGCTACAAAACTACCAAAGATTGGGTATTAATACAACAGATATGAATTTTCCTGAAGTCTAAACTACCTCTGTATTTCTGGGAAGAGACATTATGTACGAGCAAGGCAGCTTAAAGAGAAATATTATTTGGTACGGTAACTTGATTGCAGCTTCAGGGTATTAGTCATGACCAGTACTATGGGAACCATGGCCACATGCAGCTGGAGCAGTAGCTGAGAGCTTGCTAATTGTGACAACAGCTCCAGGGCAGAGAGTGAGAGAGCTAATTTGAATCTATTGAAAAACCTCCAACAAGTGATAATTCCTAATGCTTCCCAAACAGTTCACTAAATGATACCCAAGCTTGCAACTATGAGCCTAATAGTGCCATTTATATTCTTCGGTATGATAAAAATAATATATGAATAAAAATTATATATAAATATAATATATATATATATATATATATATATATATATATAATATTTTAATTTTAAAAAGAGGCTGTCAAATTGATATTACAATATTATAAGACAGATTGGAGGTAGATCACTTGAGAGAGATTGTAATAAGGAAAGGAAAAGAAACTGTTTTGGTTACATTTCTTTTAAAGCAGGGCTCATGTGTCTAGAGGAATAAGTTCATAGCCATGATGATGGTGAAAATGGGAGCAGGCAGGCATTATGTTAGAGCAATGGCTGTGAGCCTGTATCTTGATCCACAAGCACAAGGCAGAGAAAGCTAACTAGGAATGGTCTGGACTGTTGAAACCACAAAGTCTACCACTAGTGATACACTTCTCCAACAAGGCCACACCTGCTAATTGATTCCAAAGAGTCTTAACAACTAGGGACCAAACATTCAAATGCATAAGCCTTTGGGATTCTTATCAGTCACAAACCACCAAGTGGATGAGTAATATAATTCTATTTTAATTTAAAAGGTAAAAGAGAAAACAGATTAATTAAAAAAAATATGACAGTTTAGGAATTTTTCTCTAATACCTCTCTCCTTGACTTCTTAAAATAATTTTATTCTTTTCTTTTGTTTACGAATGCCCTGAAGTCTCTTCTAGCAAGTCCTCCTTTGTTATAAACAAGAGTAGTCAGATTTAATTAATGTTTATCCCACAGTTGCAGTATTTACTTCTTACAAAGAACTGTCTCCAAATACAGTGACAGTCTGAATTAATTGAGAATATATGCTTCAACACATGAGCTGAAGAAGACAACAAAGAATTAACCGTTTAGTAATCAAGCCTGATTGCTATACATCTTATCACATCTAAATGGTATTTCATTTTGATTCTTATTCCCTAATGAAAAACTTGTACAATTTATCATAATTTCTTATTTCTAATAAAGTTGAATTTAATTATATTGTGCAATTTTATGCTTTATAGTAATCTATGTATCTTCTCTCTTCTTTTCAACTTCAGTATTTGCAATGATATTTTTATTCATCCTGCAGTTTTACTTTTGTTAGATTATTTTTCCTTTTGAATTTTCAATTAATTAAAAATATTGAACTTGTTTTTAAATGTATTTAATTTTTAATGATTTTATACACAAATACTATATAAATGTCATTTTTACCCTTTTTTCTTTCCTGCCTAGATTTCCCAATGTCCTCCAATTTTCCTCTCAAATTTATGGACTTTTATTTATTTTGTTGCAGGCACACATACATGAAACAAAACAAAATACTACTGGTTCATTTAACTCCTATATATAGTTTGCAAGACTGACTTTGTGATCAGTTCCAGCTGCAAAGTTCATGTCCTGAGATGGGAAAGAGGTGCTGAGGCATGTGAAGATATTGAACATCTATTGACTTTCAAGCAAGGGGCTCTAATAAATCAAGCCATCTTGATTTTTATAATCACAATCACTTGAGTAGTGATATCATTGCTTATTTTATTTAAAAAGATCATAACATCAACATTTAATATTTTATAAAATGAGATCAAAAGCTCATCATTACAAAAGCCCCTCATAGTTTCCCTTCCTTTCTGTGCTCCCACTGGGCCAATCACCCCCTAAACTTATTTTGCAATAGAAAACACAAATTCAGCCAGCCAAAAATAAACCTCTAGCAAGGTAAGTCCTGTAAACATGAGCATTTACCTAGCTGGTAGCAAATGTGGTTACATAATTATAAAAGGCGTAGATTAAATATTTGTAGGTATTAGTCCAGTCTTCAAATAGCACCTCTCTGTCATAATAATTTTTAATTGAGTACAGAAACGTAGTCATTGTTCCAAGCAACCTTTCCTGATATATATCTATCAATTCTTGATACGATCTTACTAAGAACCATTTTCAAATAACCGTTGATCAGATTTCTTAATTTCTAACTCTCTGTTGATCAGACATAACTTCCCCGTTTTAAGTCTTTGTTGATCACCACAATCTTCATCAGAACAATTATGTAAGGAGGACCCACCGCTTTCAACACCTGCCACAGGTTTATTCATTATGATAGTAGGTGTTTCTCCAGGGGCATGATTGCATGTCCCAATATAGCCAGGGTTAATGGGCACATCTGGAGGATCTATAGAGTCAGAAAGAGGAAAGGAAGGTTATACCCTTTAAAAGAGTATTGAGAAAAACAGAATCATCCACAAGGCTTTGCCTCATCCCAGCTTTGTCCTTATCCCGGCCTTGCATGTGACCAACATTATACTAAAATTTGCTATGAATATAGACAACATAGAAAAAGCAAGGAGAGCTTTGTAGCACATGTGATATAGGAAAATAAGCATAGAGTCCACCAAATTTACCACAGGTCCTAACCAAGTGGTAAAGAATTTCTATGAGCCTGGCCACAATAGAGTGCCACCAGTGAAGTACTCATAAGCTGTTTCTTGCACAGGCTGCAGGGTTACTGCCAGGATTGGATATTTTATCTGGAATGTCATTGAGCCATTGGTGCTGTAGCTAATAATGTGGAGGCAGGGCCTTTGCAAATTTACCCTATCTACACTGTCATGTTTTGTTTAGGTGGTCTTATAAGTGAGATTTCATAGATGAAAATCCCTGCATGTCTAGACAACATCTAATACAAAGCATTCTGGTCTTCTAACTCTTATAAATATTCTTCCCCTTTTGAAATATTCCCGAATTTTGGTGTAGGGGAGGGGTTGTAGATGTATTAGATGGGAATCAGACTCCCACAAGTCTCTGATATTATGACAGCTATTTAAAAATTTCAAGTATACTGGCTCCCTTATTCTAATTTTTAAAATGTACATGTTTTCTTTAGCAATGATCTATGTTGCAGTGTGCTATTCATTCTCTAAAGGCACCATAAGAGATGATAAATATAGAGTAGAAGGAACAAAACCAATATCAGGAACTATCAGAAATAAATATGGTTAAGAACCATATGTACTTAGATCCAACTAGTTCTTGGTTATCTTTGGCAGGTTGAAGCCTTTTTTACACAATTCATGCCATGAGCCTACCACTTGGTCAATTATACATTGTTGAGGAATCTAATGTTTTGAATTAGAATACGTCTGTGTTCCATGTATTTTTAGCTATTGGAGATTAAGGATGGCTCATATAACATATTTAAAAGCAATAGCTATTATACTGAAAATAAAATTGCCTCTTGTTTGTGATACATTCCATGATATGATTTATTTCCTTCCATGTGAATTGCTTTCTTACTTATTATGCATGTAATATAATTCTTATATCCATGTAATATATTTCTTAATGAATATGTATAATATCAAGTCTGTAATATTTCAAATAATGTAGTTAAATGTTTTTAGAGTTTTCAAAGTCATTATCTATCACATGTTTTGTGTTCTCTTTAAGAGTAACTAAAAAAACCTCAAACCTAAAAAAAAACAAACAAATAAGCAAACATACACCTCACGAAAAATCTTTGCATACTCACACTGTTCTTCTCTATGTCCTCAATACATATATTTTGAACATAAACTATCTTTTGGGCAGAGCGCAATGAAACAAGCATGAAACACACATTAACAACTAGAATTATAAGCATATGTACATGCTCTCTGTAATTTTACTGAATTTTGATGACTGATTTTCCCTATTTCATTTTTAATGTTGAAATAACTTTATAGAGTCCATCACATAGACACAGTCTTTCTATATCAATGAGTGTCTCAAATATCCTGTATATTTGATCAGTGTCTGTAATATGAGAGTTTAACACATAAATTCTTATCTAATTTTAATCTAGGGACTCATAAGTACTTTCTATATTATGTTTTCCAAAAGGAATTAATTTAAAAATTAGAAAGAGTCTATATACTATGAAAATTGTGGATATATACCAAATAAGTAAAAATAGTAAAGGGAAATGGATTTTTAAATATAAGTCCAGTACAAATTAAATAATCATTTGAAAATGTGACATTGAAACTAATTATTTTTTACCAAAAGTAAATACTCAATAAACTAGGATAAATTTTCAAATCTTCAAAGTATAAAGGAAAATAAAACAAACAAACCTACTTTTTTTCTGAAAGACAAGTGTTATTTGAGTCATTCATGAATATAGAAAGACTGTGTCTATGTGATAGACTCTACAAAGTTATTTCAACATTAAAAAAATGAAACAGAGAAAATCAGTTGTCAAAATTCCATACAATTCCAGAATGCATGTACATATGCTTCATTAAATATTTAGTGCATTATTTAATATTACATATAATAAGGAAGAATTTTGTATTGATCTTTTGATATTTAATATATTAGCATTTGTGCTAAGACATGTCTATTTTAACCACATCAGTCACTGCATAATCTTTATCAATAGAGAATGGATGGTATCTAATTTCCTAATCCACCTAATCTATCTAATCATTCCTATATTTGTGGGAAAATATTTAATTAGTCACATTTAACAAGATAAAATCCCATCTTTCTACTGTTTTATTTTTATTAGAATATTATGGAAGTATACCAAAGAACTACCAAGATTTTGAAGTTGACCAATAAATCATTAATTTTGAATTTTCTTCTATATTATATATTTATTTATCTTTAAATTATTAATATTTCTGTGGTTTATATTGATCATTTTGAATTTATATAAATCTAAAACGTCTAAGTATCATGAAGATATTTGTGAGTTTTTGTTCTCATAATGCCACACATTATTTAAATTCGGTGTAACCAATATACTGCTTGGCTTCATTTACTTATAAGAATATTAATATTTTGCTAATTAAATCAAGATCTTATATATAATTCCAAATACATGACTATGAAATTTAGTCATAAACAATTAGTTTTGTATGAATATATTAATTACATCAATTCATCAGCAAATACCTAAATGTTCAAAGATTAAATTTATAGAAATCTAAATATTATGAAATTATTTAAAACATATCAACACTATATAACTCACTAATTGAACTGATTTAATTACTCCCTTTGGCAATGTTATACCTTAAGCCAACATTAAGATGATTAGTTTGTAGCAAAATCATGATTATAAATTAGTTATAAATCAACTAAGAAACTAAAAATGTGAGTTTTAAAGAATAATTTTCATTCTAGGATATATTATGACTGAGGTGGCACTCATTAGAGATATCAGAGGTAGCATCCTGACAATGACAAAATAGCTCAGTGCATTCAAATACA
Organism: Mastomys natalensis; assembly: GCA_021653895.1. Lineage (NCBI taxonomy): Eukaryota > Metazoa > Chordata > Mammalia > Rodentia > Muridae > Mastomys > Mastomys natalensis. The sequence goes on from JAJTUV010001923.1 coordinate 178,479, forward strand.
CACAGTTTTCTTGTATTTAATAAGAACATTAGTGAGCAATTATCTTCAAAAGGAAAATCACATGGGTTGAAACAAATATTGTGATATTTATTGTGTTGTACTGATCTTTCTATTGCATGATTACTGCAAAACTATTTGCTAAAATGGTATGAAAAAAAAAAAAAAAAACCTTGAGAACTTAAAAGAAACCTGTGCATCTTATTAGGAGTTGCTACAAAGGTAATCAAATGCAAAGATTTTTTTTTAAGAAAGTAGAATTCAAAATCACGTTTACTATCCAAGCTCTTGCTTTTTCACTTTTATTTCTTATGCTATACTGTCTACTAATATTTTGCATTTATACTCAGACAAGTTATTGATAATAGTCCTGCTAGAAATTGGTAGACTAATTTTTAACATAATAGACTTTTTTAAAAGAGTGTTTTAACCACCCAGCATTATCCATATTATCAAACATCCATTTGTTCCAGTCTTCTATACTTTGTACAATAAGCTTTCAACTACTGGTAAGAGCTAGTTGATCTTGTGTTATTTACATTTTTGTCAACAAGCTGGAGTCATCTGGAAAGAGAGAACCTCAACTGAAAAAATTTCTCCATAAGATTGATCTTTACGCAAGGCTGTGGGGACATTTTCCTCATCACTAATTGACATGGGAAGATTCAGCCCACTATGCATGGTGCCACCTCTGGTCAGGTGGTACTCGGTTGGATAAGATATCAGATTGAGGAAGCCATGAAGAGCAAGCCAGTAAGCCACACTCCATGGTCTCTGTTTCAGTTACTTCTTTGTTTCTCCACTGCTTGAATTTCTACCTTGACTTCAATCCATAATAGAGTGAGATAGATATGTCAGACAACTAAACTACTTCCTCCCATGCTTTGGGTCATGATGTTTACCACAGCAAGTGAAGGCAAACTAAGACCACAGCTCTCTTCTAAGAGAACTTGCTATTCTTGAACCATTGTTTCCTCAAATGTAAAAGTCACTGACTTCTTTCTGATACAGTGGGAAGACCAAAGACTGTTTTACACAAAATACTGACATTTGGTGGTCAATAAAAAAGAACTGGAGATTTGGAGAGAAGCTGGTACATTCATCTGCGTCATTTTATCATTGGGAGAATCACTACTAAAATCAGACATTTTGACAGACACTCAAGAGAATGAAGGAATTTTCCTAGAAGCCCTTTGGCCAGAAACTCATCTTTTACAGAGAATAGGAATAATTGTACAGAAGTAGGATAAAATAGTTGATCTAAAAGAAGAGTCAGAGATATAAAAGCAGAACACAAGATGTCTCAAGTAATTATAAAGATACATCTAACTTCTAGTTACATTTGACAAACTGTTTTTGTGATTTATGGCAGGTGCTTGTTTATAAGCCCATTTGTGCACAACCTTAGTGAAAAGCATTCATCATTCTGTTTGGCCTTGCTTATTAGATAAATGTCACATAAACATAACCTAAATTTGAGATCTTGCTGGCCTGGCACATGGGTTGGTAGCATCCCTGACTCCCTTCATTTTTCGATTGACCCCAGAAGCCAAGGAGTATTTGACAGTTTGTATCCTTAGCTGATGGCCTACATTTGCCAAGCACAAAAAAAGGAGCCATTTAGAAGGTGGAGGTCAGTAAGGTATTATTTATCAACAACAGGACACTCACTGTTGATTTCAATTCGAACATTTTCCCATAGCTCTTTGCAGATAGTAAGTCAGACTAACCAGTACAAAAACTCAAGCGTAGGGAAATATGCATTTGGAAAACATCAAATTGATTGGTGAAGGTGTCAATAATGTTCAATTCATGTAGCAATTTGTTAAATGAAGAGACTTCAAATTCAACTGTAATAAATATAAAATCTTAAGAAGTCTAATTTTTCATAACTTATTTCTTTATTTCAAAGGTACATTTAAAGAATGGTTTACTTTATGCTTAGTTGAGTTGTGACCTGTCATAGATATTAATTTTGGAGGAAGCCTAGCAGAGTAAATTCTTTTCTTTCACCATGTGAGTTTTAGGTATTAATGACTGAATACTGTCAGATTTAATACAAATTTAATGTCTGGTTATCAGATTTGGTGGCAAGTTTCTTTGCCACCATCTCTGATCCAAGTGTCAATCAGTTTTGACCCTGTTAGTTTATAAGATGCTGCCAGCTATTTATGATTCAAGTACTAGGAAGGGCCATGCTCCTTGGTCTCCGAGATATTAACAGGCTATCTCTTCTCGCCCAGTCTTATTTAAAAAGGGTCATTCTCTTCTTTGTAATAATCTGTTCCTAATATGATACTTATTTAACACACTGAATTTCAATTTATTTTTCCTGAGTTACAATTTAGTGATTTATAGCTACTAATAATGTGAAACTGTCACTGATAATTCACTGTGTATAACTAGGGATGATATAAAAGATTAGTAATAAAAAGAAAACTAGTAAATCTGTCATACAGAGGACTAATAATAAAGACATATATTGCATTAAGAACTTAAGAACTGAATTAGCTGAGCAAATGACAATGACACATTAACCTGACTCTAAAATGTTATGAAAATTTGGGTCTGTGATTTGTAAAATAAACTAGTATTCATTTCCACATATGCTTTATTGCTACTTTAAATTTAAAGATTTGTAACAATATTGCAATAGGTACAAAAATTTAGTGTTTTAAAATAACTGATCTGTATAAAATAAATTATATGGCTGATACTTGCTGAGAAACTGTCATTTTTTAATCATTAAATCATATTTAGCAGTAATACTTTCTATATGATTATGAAGCAAAAGAGGACTGTGAGGGTCTAAGATCTCATTCTATCCTTCAAACACATGGCCTTCATGCATAGCATGAAGATGCATCTGTTTTTCTTGCTTCTTGAAGAATCAGCAACATCCTTCTATTTATTTATTTATTTATTTATTTATTTATTTATTTATTTATTTAGAGACAGGGTTTCTCTGTATAGCCCTAGCTGTCCTGGAACTCACTCTGTAGACCAGGCTGACCTCGAACTCAGAGATCATCCTGCCTCTGCCTTCCCAGTGCTGGAATTAAAGGTATGTGCCACCTCTTCCCAGCAGCCCCAATAGAATTAAGAAAAATCGCTAGAAGGTCAGGCCCTCATGGTGCACAGTCATACATGCAGGCAAAACACCCATACATATAAAATGAATAACATTTAAATTTAAACCTAGAAAGAAGTACTTATTCATAAGTGCTTATCACTAGAAGATGGCCTGTTAGAAATTTGGAGAGTGGGCACTGTTAGGTTTACTTACAGTCCTTCTGTTTTTACACTTGAAAAAGTTTCCCCCCTTTCTAAATAAGTGTATGTTCTTTTTGTTTTTTTTTGGTTTTTCGAGACAGGGTTTCTCTGTACAGTCCTGGTTGTCCTGGAACTCACTCTGTAGATCAGGCTGGCCTCGAACTCAGAAATCCGCCTGCCTCTGCCTCCCACCTGCTGGGATTAAAGGCGTGCGCCACCACGGCCCAGCTAATCAGCAACTTCCTAATAGTGCTGCCTTGGAGTCCAAACCTTCAATTCATGATTGAGGGAATATTATAGGCAAAGCTAGAGGTATGAATTAAATTTTCTTTTAAATGATAAGCTTGCTTATTTATTTAAAATGGTTGTGTGTATGTATATGTATCTGTGTGTGTCTGTGTGTGTGTCTGTGCGCGCGCTGCTCTGTGTGTGTGTGTGTGTGTGTGTGTGTGTGTGTGTGTGTGTGTGTGTGTGTGTGTGTTCTACAGGGAACAAACAGTTCACATAGAGATTCAGCTGGTAATGTTTAGAAGATATTCATTCACACCACTGTTAAGGGAAGCACTAGCGGCAGGAACTTGGTGTAGCTGTTCACTTTGCATCCTGTGTAAGGAAGTAGGTAAAAATAAGTGTCAGTTCTCAGTCATCTTCCTTTTTACCCCTCTTTGTACTTAATTTGATACTGCTGTGTTAGTGACTCAGTTACCAAATTTAGAGTAAATATTCTGTCTTCAGTTAAACATATCTGTAAATGGTCTCCAAATTATACCTAGAGGTGTATAATTTCAAATCTAATAATGGTCAGCCAAGAATAACTATTACATCATGTGTCCCTCAATGATTGAAATTTGTACTAACTGCTTTAATATCTATATTATACAATATTCTTTATTTTTCACTATTATTGAATTCTCATTTATTTATTCCAAAATGTAAAGACAGTGTCTACAAAACATTAAAATATTTGAAAAATAAAAGTTGTTAATGGATGCACCACATTCACCCTAGGAGACCTGTCTATTGCTGAGGGTTTTTTACAATTATATTTGTTATAACTTAAAAATATTAAATTTAATATATTGTAGTCACATTGTATTCCTCCCCAAGTTCCTTGCAGATTCTTCCTCCCTCTATACCCACCAAACTTTAAGTTCTTTCTCAAAAAAAAAACAAAAACAAAAACAAAAGCAAAATTTTCCAAACAAAAATGACAAATAAAACAATACCCTTCTCACAAAACTATAACCAATAAAAACACACTAAAACTGTGTAGTTCATTAAATGTTGGACAATTACTCCAGAACATGTGGCCAGCCCAGAAGTGGTTGACATATCCAGTGTCACCAGATCAATTGGAGAAAATGAACTTTCCCCTTCCCAGTTAGGGTACATAGCAGTGCAAGTGATGACATTTACCTTACAGGCCATTTATTCATTGATTCATTCATTTTTAAAGTTATAACTAAATAAAACATAGGATAAAAAAACCACATTGATGGAGACAATGACTCAAATATAAATAAATACAATAATTTAAATTTAAAAAGAGAAAATAATCAATTGAATTTGGATAGAACAAATAGGAAAAGTGCCCAAGAGAAGGTACAAATATCATATACCCATATACCCACTTGTTTGTATTCATAGAAATTTCAGAACCACATAAATAAAAGCCATGATGCATACACACTGGACTTGGTAAAGACCTGTAGAGAGCCTTTGCAGGCTTCTTCAGTCTCTGTGATTTCACATGAGATTTGATCATGTTTATCTAGAGAATCTCATGTCCTTGGTAATCTCCATCCCCTTGGGATCTTACATTCTTTCTGTCTCCACCTCCACTATATTCCCTGAACTCTGAGGAGAGGTATTTGGTGGAGGCATTTCATTTAGGGCTAAGTGTTCCAAGGTTTATCACTATCTTGAGTAGTGTATGGCTGTGTGTCTCTGTACCTGTTCTTACCTGCTTCAAAAGGATGTGTCTCTGATTAGAGCTGAACAAGGATCTCAGTATGACTATGGCAGGATATCATTGTGAGTCTTCTCATCACTTATTTTTTCCTCTTAAGATCAGTGTTATTTGGTTTACCATAGGACTCTGTTCTATCAAGTTTGTGATTCATGATCACCTAAACAGTATCAAGTATGGGTTTTGAGTACTGGAGTGTGCTATAAGTCAAATCAGTTATTGGTTGGTTACTTTTACAATCTATGTGCCACCTTTGCCCTAGCATAATTTGCAGGTAGGACAGAGGGCAGATTAAAGCTTTTGTGGCTGGTTTTCTTGGTGGTGTGCAGAGTATTTTGCTTTATGAAAGACACTAGAATATAGGAACGGATGGTCCCTGTACATATCAATTCAACACCTTCATATTCAGTGAGTTTTATAGGTATTGTCTTTAAAAACTGGGCAACTCTGGAGAATAATACATAGTCTTGTCAACAACCTGAGTTCTTCGAGCATTCCTATGGGGCCCCTCTGTCCAAAAACTCAATGAGTTGTAAGCACATCACTGGAAACTCCTTTTGGTGACAAGAACTGACCAGGTAAAATTCTCTCTCTCTCTCTCCTCCATTATTTGGTGACTTCATTTATATCACCTTAACATATATATATAGTAGAAATTTTCTATTGCATTCGATTTCCATAGGACCCCTCAAATGGCCTTTAATTTTGATGTATCTCTCCTTATTTTTTCCCTCTATTCCTCTTCCTTGTTCCTTACTTGATCTTTCAATACCCACACCTGATTCCCTCTATACATAATTTCTATTCTATTTCCCTGATCTAACTAAATCCACTATTCCCAGTAGTCTCTACTCTATACCTATATTCTGTGAGTGTACAGATATGAAACTTATCCTCCTATATTTATTGCTACTTCTATTTGAGTAAGCATTTGACTATGTAGGTCAGGCTACATAGTCATCTCACAGCCTAAGCCTCTCAAGTGCTGTGATTCCATGCTTATGTCACCATACCAGGTTATAGTGTTATTAATCATACTCATCTAGAAGACATCACATTTTGTCTTTCTCTGTCTATTGTTGAAGGAATTTAATCTCAATCTGTTTTTTTTTAATCCTATCTTTGATCATTCAGTTCCTTTATGTTTATAACAAGATTTAATCAGCACTACATCTTGGTAGATATCTACCCACTATGTTGTTATGTTTACTTCACTATAAATAACTCTGAGTTATAACTTGCTATGTTCCCTCTGGACTACTGTTAACTCCAAATGGTCATCCCCTATAGCCATGTTTGAAGACTCTTACCACATGAAGTCTTTTGTTCTCTCCACCTTCTTTCTCTCCTCATCATGGTTCTCCTCAGACCCTAAGCCTGGGAACCTCAATCCATGCCTATCTCAATTCTGTTTAACTATAGGATATAGGCATCTTGATTCTCCTATCAACCAACCAAACTTGAGGAGCAAGGTCTCATAGCATGGCTTGGGTCTATTTGTGGATTCTCTCATCCCTGGGACAAACAGACATTGAGGGCCAGTATGTAGAATTATAATGCAAGCAATAAAACGAACCTTAACATCTGCCCATGCTATTAGGATAATTACTTTCTGTCTCATTTCCACTTATATAGGAAAACCACACATTGCTTTTTAAATATTACTGCTAAATAGCCAATTGTATTTCATAATATTTATATTTGTTCTTTTAGTTTCTTGAACTTATCAGACTTTAGTATGCATTCAGACATCCATCTGGTAAGATTTTCTTGCTTCATGAAACACTTTCTTTACTTTGCCATCTAAAACATCTGTTGTAAATTATTTTAAGTTTTGTGTGTTTAAGATACTTATTTCTGGTATGGATTTCAAAATATTTTTTTCTGCAAAAAACACAATTTTACTCTTCCTGTTTGGTATATACATAATTACTATATCTTTACTTTTCAGCATTTAGTTCAAAACTAAATTTAATTTTAAAACTCAATCAATAACTTTCAAGTTTGTTACCAAATTACAAAATATTTGTTTTAAAATATTCATTTAATAATTAATTCATTTAAAATAATTGTTTTAAAATAATTCATTTAAAATATTGATTCATAAAATTAAAAGGAATATTTAGAAAATTCAAATTTTCTAAAACTATAAAAATTTTAGTTTTCTAATATTTGTATGTATAATTTTTAATCCATAATTTTAGACATCATATCTTAAAGTCATATATTTTAATTGATATATAACAATACACAACAATCATAGAATATTTCATAATTTTTCCATAAAAATATAACTTTTATTATACTCAAACCAAGATATAAATCTGTGACTTTAAATACCATCTGTGGCAAAATAATCAACTAAAGATTCAAAACATATTAGCACAATTTTGATATATTTGCAACTTACCTAGAAACAGAATATTATTTCTCCACTCTAATCTCAGTTTTTAAACCACTATTTAAATCATAATTTTGAAAGGTAGAACTTTTATCAGGTTCACGTAAGATTTTGTGTGTTGTGTGTGTGTGTGTGTGTGTGTGTGGTGTGTGTGTATTAACATGCTTGGATAGTTTCATTACATGTAATACAAATGGCAATTTTCTCCTTCTGTTCTGGGATATTTACATGTACATCTGGCATGACTGATTAATTTATGAGCTATTAACCCTTTATTGCGTTTATCTATTATAACTGATGATATAATGAACAAGGGAGTCCTCTCTTTCATGTAAAACAAGCTTCTGTACAGTTTTAAAGTCTTACCATTTCCAATCTCATCAACGATTTGTAAGCTTGCCAGCATAAACTTCATTATTTTATTTACTATACCATCAATTATCTTTCTGTTCTGAAGCTAATAACATATTGTTGCTTTTTTATGTATTTCTCTAATGATTAGTGGATTTTAATATTATTTTTGTATATTTTGTATATTTTTATATTTTTGTTTGAAATAATGTCTATTTAGAATCATTGGACACACCATTTATTTGAGAATTATTTATTTGTGATTCTTTCATCTTTTCTGTAAATTAATTCTGTAAACTGTAAAGTTTGGAGGTATTTTTTTCCATCACCAGAAGCTTCTTTGCTTGGCTAATCATCTTCACCTGTACAGAAAACATTTAGTTTCTTAAATCATTACCCCACTAAATTTTCTTTTGTTTTATGTGTCTTTAGTTCTTAATTAAAATAAATAAGTTAATTAATCAATCAATTAAATTTTCTTTCTTATTTCCAAATCCAAAATTAGCTGGTATTCTTGTAGTAATTTTTATAGGAGTGATGCTGATGCTAAGGTCCTGTTCCCCAGTTTGTTCATGTTCGATCAATAAAGAATTCACGGGCTGATTGCTGGGCAGAAGGAATAGGCAGGACTTCTGGGCCACACAGTCAAGTAGACAGATGCACGGAGAGAGAAAAGGAAAGTTCACCGTGCTTTTGATGGGGAAAATGTGATCAGCCATGTGAGATCTCATGTGAATAAAATGGAGACCTCAAGTGGCCACAGGACACTTGTACAGGCAGGCAGTTGGGGATGCTTAGCGGGGACTAGATGTAACTGACCAACTAATGTTAAAGACAGGTGTAGAGGTGCAGAGCTAAGAGCACTGATAAGGGCCTGCTTCTTCAGGTGGGAGATAAGTAACTCCCAGCAATTGTGACAAAAAGGCAAGTTGAAATTGAGCAACTATGTGTGTATTTGTTTTTTGTTTTTGTTTTTCTTTTTGGATTTTTTTTTTAATTTAAATTTTTTTTTTTTAAAAAAAATTTTAACC
>JAJTUV010001923.1:192500-228745 GCA_021653895.1 Mastomys natalensis
CTTGGAGCCTCCCACATCTCTGGTGTCTGGGAATTTTGGGGGTTTACTTCCATTCAGCAACCCGCAAAGCTGCCTATTTCTATTCATTCTCCTGGACCTCTGGGCTTCACTGCTATATCATCCCATACTTGATAATGTCACTCCTTTCTTTTCCTCCCTCTCCCATCTCCCACCCAGGTACCTCTCTCCCTCTGCATCCTGTGATTATTTTGCTTTCCTTATAAGTGTGATTGAAGCATCCATACTTGGGCCTTCCTTTCTGTTAAGTTTCATATGGTCTGTGAGTTGTATCATGGGTATTCTGCACATTTGGCTTAAGTCCACTTGTCAGTGAGTACATACCATTTATGTCCTTTTGGGTCTGGGTTACCTCACTCAGGGTGATTTTTTTTTCTAGTTCCACCCATTTACCTGGAAAAATAGTGATATCTTAGTTCTTAATATCTGATTAGTATTCCATTGTGTAAATTACTGCATTTTCTGTATACCTTCTTCCATTGTGGAATATCTGTGTTGTTTCCAGTTTCTGCTATTATAAATAACATTGCTATGAACATAGTGAAGCATGTGTCTTTGTGATATAGTAGAGCATGTTTTGGGTATTTGCCCCAGGAGTGGTATAGCTTGTACCTCAGGTAGAATGTTTTTCAATTCTCTGAGGTCCCGGGCCACTGCCACGTGGGCCTGGGGCCTGCTGCTGTGGCCCCCCAGTTTTTCCCACAGTCACTGACAAAGGAGAGATTGAAACTGTAGAGATTACCTCTATTAGGTAGCCATGGCCCCCAGTTGAAAGATGGGGCTGCCCACCCATCTCAAAAATTGTTCCTGTCAAAAGAAATTCAGGGACAAAAATTGGAGCAGAGACTGAAGGAAAGGCCATCCAGAGATCTCCCTACCTAGGGATCCATCCCATCTGCAAACACCAAACTCCCAACACTATTGCTGATGCTACTAAGATGTACTTTCTGAAAGGAGACTGGTATAACTGTTCCATGAGAGGCTCTGACAGCACCTGGCTAAAACAAATGCAGATACTATTTGTATTTGTAGACAGTTCATGGAACAAGATCCTATTTGCTTGACATTATTTCTCAGTCCTTCAGTCAATGTTTCACTCCAGGTGTTTATGGCATCATAGACCTATCCTTTCCAAATGTCCTGTATTTGAAAAGCAAAGTCATAATCATTTCTGCCATTTGAACCAGGTAAAAATGGCTTATTCAATTTTATAGCTGCTTTTCTTGAATATTCTTTTCCAGAGAACACTGAGTAGCTTTATGCTCCTCTCTATTTTATCATAGCTAAATTTATGGGACTAAAGCTTTGATATATTTCAATATGCAACATTCTCCATTTTTTCCCTTCATATCTTTCTATTTAGTTAAAAGTTTTTACATTGTGATATTTTCAAATCATTTGCCTTTGTAGCAAATTGTGGGTGTTCTAATAGCAAGTTGTTAGTAAATTTCTGTGGAATGTAACTGAAAAGACCAAGCAGTTAATGAAGTTGAAATGATCCCAAATATGAGCATAAACCTGAAGAACAAGAAACTATGGTCTCTGCATCCATTAATCTCACTTTGTGGTGAAAAAACACACAATGCAGTGAATATTAACTGTATGGGATTTGCTATAGTGTTCTTGTTTTAAAAGCATAGAAATACTGGATATAATTAATAGATGTTAAGTAATCAGGTTGCTTGGCTAGGAAGAAGGACTTAGAAGTTCTTACTATATACAAAAGGAGCAACATCCAAGAAATATGTGCTTGCTTAAGCTTATTTGATAATTAGTGATATTCTTATTTCCAGTTACCAAATAATGGAACTTTAGCTTTCATTTGCAAAAGGAAACCTAAGTCATGCACCTTATCTTTGTATAATGTGAGACCTCTCATAACAAAGAAAGCAGGTACAAACAGTAGTCAGTAGTGGTTACAGACACAACCAAGCACATTTGACTTCTCTGAACCTCCCTCATGTAAGTTGACTCTTAAACTCTAAATAACCCACCAGAAATTTGCATGTGAATTTTTTTCTTATATTTTCCTAATACTAATATTTCTTAGAATATTGATCTAAACAATAGAAAGCAGCTTCAGTAGTGTTTAGGTCTTCAGAAGTCCATTTTGAATTCTATGATTCTTCCTGCTGATGTAACATAGTTCTCTATTATATTCTGTGATTCTTTCATGTTCTTATTCTTATTTCACTTTATATCTGAATGTTTAAACTTTGCAGTCCTCCTAGTTAGCTTCCACTTGCTGAAGTTACAGGTGAAAAACATCATGCCTAACTTCCTTCATATTGTTTATTGGCTACTCCTAGTGCATTAATCCATGAATGTTGTTACCTTCATGCTTTTACTTATTCACCAGAAAACCTCATCCAAATATTGACATTGCCAGCCATGTGATGATCTTATGTCCATCCTCTACCTTCTCCTCTGTGAAAGGGAAGGTAGTAGCACGAATCTATTCATTTACTGTCCTTTATCATTTTTCTGTTCTACTTGTTTGTGTATTTAAACATTGTATTTTGATTTTCATGTTTATATTTTTACTTTGCATAATGTAAAATTAAAATGTTGAGGTATTTTCTATAAATTAGCAGATCTGTTAAATTTTCTAAATAAAGCTAATTGAAGTTACACTGATATAGTCAGTTCTTTCATGCAGAGAATTAAATCAATTTAATGCCAATCTTTACAATAATTCAGAGACAAATCATTAAAAATCTGTATAGTGTGTGATTTATTCTTCAGATCCATAAAATTGCAGCATTATGGAAATAAAAAGAATATTAACTTCATAATAGTAATATGACAAAGTTAGTAATTACACCATATTTGTGGGTTCTTTTGTGTGTGTGTGTGTGTGTGTGTGTGTGTGTGTGTGTGTATCAACTTGGATGCTAGATTTTTTTTTTTTTTACTCTGGAAGGAAAACATCCAATCAAATGAACAAAGAACCCAAAAAAGAAAATAAATAAAATAAACTTTCTGTCTATGAAAATAGTTAACAAATTGTAATTTCATCTTTTATATATGATACTATACAAAATATATTTAAAACAGGAGAGGAAATGTAATATCAAAATATTTACTATGTGTTGCAAAACCATAAAATTCTCACATCAGATTTTTTTTTCCGGTGAGCAAACACAGGTGGGATTCGGGATTCGAATCGGGAGATACAGACAGACGCCTGGACTCCAGAGTGCAAAGACTGCAGCAGTGTGCCACCGCTGGCTGGCTAAGATAATTTTTTTAACTTAAAAATTTTATATACTCCACAAAGATGTTCCTATCCTCCTCCCTACTCCAGCAAAACTCCCCACACCCTGGGTCCTCCGGTCTCTTGAGGGTTAGGTTCATCTTCTCTGACTAAACCCAGATCTGGCACTTATCTGCTGTATGTTTTGGGGGCCTCATATCAGCTGGTGTATGCTGCCTGGTTGGTGGTCCAGTGTCTGAGAGATCTTGGGGGTCCAGGTTAATTGAGACTGCTGGTCCTCCTACAGGGTCATCCTCCTCCACAGCTCCTTCTTGGTTTTCCCTATTTCAACCGCAGGGGTCAGCGGATTCTGTCCATTTGTTGGGTGCAAATATCTGCATCTGACATTTTCAGCTGCTTGTTGGATATTTAGGAGGTCAATCACGATAGGTCCCTTTTTGTGAGTGCTCCATAGCCTCAGTAATACTGTCAGGCCTTTGGACATCCCCTTGAGCTGGATCCCACCTTGGGTCTGTCTCTGGAACTTCTTTTCCTCAGGCTCCTCTCCATTTCCATCCCTGCCGTTCCTTCAGACAGGAATAATTATGGGTCAGAGTTTTGACTGTGGGATGGCAACCCCATCCCTCACTTGACTCCCTGTTTTTCTGCTGGACGTGGGTTCTACAACGTCATTCTGCCCATTGTAGGATACTTCATCTAAGGTCCCTCCCTTTGAATCCTGAGAGTCTCTCACCTCACCGGTCTCTGATGCATTCTGGAGGGTCTCCCCACCTCTTACCTCCCGAGGTTGCATGTTTCCATTCTTTTTTGCTGGGCTTCTGGGCTTCATTTTTTTCCCTCGGAAAATACCAGATCATGTTCCCCTCTTCCCCTCTCTGTCCGCTTTCCCACCCAGGTCCATTCTTCCTTCTCTTTCCCTTTGTGATTGCTTTCTTCTCCATCCCAAGTGGGACTGAGGCATCCACACTTGGGTCTTTCGGCTTGTTGACCTTTTTGATTATGTGGACTGTATCTTGGGTATTCTGTACTTTTTTTTGGCTAATATCCACTTATTAGTGAGTACATACCATGCATGTCCTTTTGTGTCTGAGTTACCTCACTCAGGATTTTACTTTCTAGTTCCACCCATTTGCCTGCAAATCTCAGGATGTCCTTGTTCTAAGTAGCATAGTAGTATTCCATTGTGTAAATGAACCACAATTTCTGTATCCATTCTTCTTTTGTGGGACAACTGGGTTGTTTCCAGATTCTGGCTATCACAAACAAAGCTTCTATGAACATAGTAGAACATGTGCACCTGTGGCCTGGTGGGGCATCTTTTGGGTATATTCCTAATAGTGGTATTGCTGGGTTTTAAGGTAGATCTATTTATAATTTTCTAAGGAACCTCCAGATTGATTACCAGAGTGGTTGTACCAGTTTGCAATCCCACCAGCTATGCAGGAGTGTTCCTCTTTCTCCACACCCTCACCAATATGTGCTTTCAACTGAGGTTTTGATCTTAGCCATTCTGATTGGTTTAAGGTGGAATCTCAGGGTCATTTTGATTTGCATTTCTCTGATCACTAAGGACTTTGAACATTACATTAGGTACTTCTCAGACATTGTAGATTCCTCTGTTGTGAATTCTCAGCTTACTATTATACACCCCCTCCCCTTTTTTTGTAATTGGTTTGTTTGAATTTTTGGTGATTATCTTCTTGAGTTCATTATATTTTTTGGATTTTAGCCCTCTATCAGATGTGGGGTTAGTGAAGATTTTTTTCCCAATCTGTAGGTTGCCTATTTGTCCTATTAACTGTGGCCTTTGCCTTACAGAAGCTTTCCAGTTTATTGAGGTCCCATTTATCAATTCTTGATCTTAGAGATTCAGCCATTGGAGTTCTGTTTAGGAAATTTGCCCCTATGCCAATGAGTTCAAGGTTGTTTCCTACTTTATCTTCTATTAGATTCAGTGTTTCTGGATTTATGTTGAAGTCCTTGATCCACTTGGACTTTAGCCTTGGGCAAGGTGACAAATATAGGTCTACTTTTACTTTTGTATACACACAGCATGTTAGACCAGCACCATTTACTGAAGATGTTTTCTTTATTCATTGTTTATTCCTAGGTTCTTTGTCAAATATTAAGTGTCTGTAATTGTGTGTCTTCATTTCTATTCCATTAATTTTGTCTGCGCTTTACCAATATCATGCAGTTTTTATCACTATTACTATAGCTTGAGGTCAGGGCTGGTGATTCTGCCCAGCTGTTCTTTTTGTGTTAAGAATTGTTTTTGTTATTCTGGGACTTTTACCTTTCCAGATGAATTTGAGAATTGCTCTTTTTATGTCTTTGAAGAATTGTGTTGGAATTTTGATGGGGATTTCATTGAATGTATAGATCCTTTTTGGAAGGATAGTCAGTTTTACTATGTTAATTCTGCCAATTCATGAGCATGGGAGTTCTCCCCATTTTCTGAGATCTTCTTTGATTTCTTTCTTGAGAGACTTGAATTTGTTGTAATACAAATCTTTCTCTTATTTGGTTAGTGTTACCCCAAGATATTTTATGTTATTTGTGGATATTGTAAAGGGAGTTGTTTCCCTAATTTCTTTCTCAGACTGTTTAACATTTGTATAAAGGAAGGCTACTGATTTGTTTGAGTTTATATTATATCCAGCCACTTTGCTGAAGTTGTTTATTAGCTGGAGAAGTTTCCTGGTAGAAATTTAGGGATTGCTTATGTATACTATCATATCATCTGCAAATAGTGATACCTTTGTTTCTTTTTTGCCAATTTTTATTCCCCTGATCTCTTTTGATTGTCTTATTTTTCCAGCTAGCATTTCGAGTACTATATTAAATAGATATGGGGAGAGTGGGCAACATTTTTTTTGTCCCTGATTTTAATGAGATTGCTTCAAGTATCTCTTCATTTAATTTGATATTGGCTGTTGGTTTGCAGTACATTGCTTTTATTATGTTTAGGTATGGACCTTGAATTCCTGATTTCTCCAATATTTTTAACATGAAGGGGTGTTTTATTTTGTCAAATTCTTTTTCTGCATCTAAGGAAAAGATCATGTGATTTTTTTTCTTTGAGTTTGTTTATATTTTGGATTTAATTGATGTTCATGTGTTGAACCAACCTTGCATCCCTGAGATGATGCTTACTTGATCATGGTGAATGATGGTATAAGACTTTTGGGTCTAAATGTAAGATTTTTCCGGGTTTCAGTTTGAATTTAAGATCTTTTCTCATATGCTGTTGATTCTGAACTCCATCCTTCCTCTACTGCTACTGTGATGTAAATAATGTGTACATGACAGAGATTAACAGTTTGAATGACAAAGTGTCTTTACATATTGCTCTCAATCTCAACTGTCTTCCAGTGTATATACCCAAAGAGCACTTAGACTTTCACAAAGAAAAAAAGAACAACTATAACTATAGGAAAATAAATGCAATGCTTCAGAAGAAAAAAAAAAAAAAAAAAAAGAATCTCACCGTCCCAGGACACATTCTGGGAGGGGCATATTACTTAGAGGACACTTTCTGGATTAACATTCAGAGGAGGAAGGGAGAGGCTGATTAACACTCCTCAGACCATGGGGGAGGGAACCCACCTGCAGGTGAGGAAGGGCCAGAGCACATAGACAGACAAAGGGGAGAGAACCCACCTGCAGGTGGGGGAAGGTCAGAGCATATAGACAGACAAGGGAGGTCCTTGTCATCTCATTCCCCAAAGACCAATCAGTTTAAAAGTCACACTGTTCTGCCAATCATATTGTGCCTAGTCACTGTTTCTCTGTTCTAACCCCTAGATCCTATAAAAGCTATTCTTAGCTCGACCTTGGGGTTCTCTCTTCTTGCTTGCATGCGAGGGAACCCCAGTAAACTGGAATCATTAAACCTCATGCTGGTTGCATCAAGATTGGTCTCGTAAGTCATTGGGTGGTCATAATCTCTTGAGTGGGGATCTCCCCCTATAGGGGGGCCTTTCAAAGATTTTGATGTTTTCTTGAATTCAATCTGCCAAGAACTTTATTGAGTATTTTTGCATCGATATTCATAAGTGTGATTGGTCTTAAGTCTGAAGGTCTCTTTTTTTGTTGTGTCTTTGTTTGGTTTAGGTATCAGAGTAATTGTGGCTTCATAGAATGAATTAAGTAGTATTCCTTCTGTTTCTGTTTTATTGAATAGTTTGAGGAATATTGGTATTTGGTCTTCTTTGAAGGTCTGGTAGAATTCTACACTAAATCCTTCTGGCCCTGGGATTTTTTTGGTTGGGAGGTTTTTAATGACTTCTTATATTTCCTTATG
This sequence comes from Mastomys natalensis, assembly GCA_021653895.1. Lineage (NCBI taxonomy): Eukaryota > Metazoa > Chordata > Mammalia > Rodentia > Muridae > Mastomys > Mastomys natalensis. Next base: position 200,042 of record JAJTUV010001923.1, read on the forward strand.
GGATATGGGCCAGTTTAGATAGTTTACCTGCTTTTTATTTAACTTTGGTATGTGGTATCTGTCCAGAAAACCATCTATTTCATGTAGATTTTCCAGTTTTGTTGAGTATAGGCTTTTTTTAGTAGGATCTGATGATTTTTTTGAATTTCCTCCATTTCTACTGTTATATATCCATTTTCATTTATGATTTTGTTAATTTGGATACTCCCTCTGGGCCCTTTATTTAGTTTTGATAAGGATTTATTTCTCTTGTTGATTTTATGATTTTCTGACTGGCAAAATTGTCCATTGTATCATATGTAAAGTAGAAGTTCCAACAGGAGGCAAAAACAAGACTAAACTATACTAGGTATTAAACTAAATAAAATTACACAATATGATAGATAGATGATAGATAGATAGATAGATAGATAGATAGTTTTAACTTTTGTATCAAATAGTATTGAATTCTGACAAGATCAGCAAATTATAAACAAGGTGAGAAATAGGACCTAGTTATATAACAGAATGGCTTATACCTACTTAAAAGCCAAAAGCAGGAATAACATGTTGAAATCAAGTACAGAAAGTAAAAACATTGTATATAGAATACCACATGAGGACTATTGATTAAATTAGGTAGGAAAGGCAATCCCAGGGGCCCTACAAAGTATATAAGCAGGTCCAGTGATACTGATATGTAATTCCAAAGGTTTGGAAGTGGAGGAAGGGTTCAGAGTTTCAGCTTCCTTCATCTTAGGCACAAATAGTGAGCTTGATGGAAGCCTGGATTATTTAAAATCCTATTCCCCTCAAAGGAAAGAAAATTAATTTTTGTTAAAAAAAAAAAAAAGAAAAAGGAAAATTAGATGGTACTGAATAAAACCATAATGATGTAGGAGAAGTAAAAAAAAAAAATAAGGAGGTGAAATTAAAAGCCCAAAGAAAGTGAATATTGAATTTTAAAACCAGTGACATGAGTGAAAGTATGGAATAGATTAATGGCTACTACAGTGAGTAGCATAAATAAGTTTATAAACAACATGAGTCAAATTTTAATAAAAAAATCAGTATAAAAATATTGCAACCTAGATGTAGAAGCAAAATCTCAAATGACCAACAATAAAAGAGAAAAATGTTGTAGAATATTAGATATAGTTTATATTTTGATTGCATTCATTTTTTAATCCAAAAGTGTTTGGTATTAAGCAGATTTAAATTGTACCTATAAACTTAAATAAATAGTAAACATTTTTGAATAAATAGACTTTAAAAGATACAATTTCTTGAAAATCAAAGTAAACACAAATGAAGAAAATGGCTATTGAAAATTGTGGTAAAATCTATAGAGAATAAATATATATTGAAAAAACTGAATATTAAAATGAAGCTAAGAATATTCCTTAAAAATAAAGTATAAAAGACATTTAAAAATGATTATACAAAATAGGCATGATTTAGATACTGAAAAAAGAAAAGACAATAATTATGAAGAAAGAATACCATAATAGCCGGGCGGTGGTGGTGCAGGCCTTTAATCCCAGCACTTGGGAGGCAGAGGCAGGTGGATTTCTGAGTTCGAGGCCAGCCTGGTCTACAGAGTGAGTTCCAGGACAGCCAGGGATACACAGAGAAACCCTGTCTCAAAAAACAAATGAAAAAAAGAATACCATAATAGATGACTAGAGAGTAGAGTGTATGGAGTTGTCAGTTTTCCTTAAACATGGATGACAAATTAATAGGATATAAGAATAAATTTCAGTGTCAGCAATAAGAAAAATTATAATTTAGAACCAATAGAAATCTGCTTACCTCATAAATTTAAAGATAAAGTAAATCCTAACAAAAAAGTAATACTTTAAGGATTTATGCAGTGCAAATCCTGACATGTGTATATGTGTATATGTCACACATATATTATTAATATCACAGAGTGAATGATCAAAGTAATAATTTCTCTAGCAATATGAGTGTAATACAAGAATGTTTACAAATATCAAATACTGAACAGAAGAATCTAATAAACTAGATATCAGTTACTGCATATGTAAATTAGTATCAAAGGACATTCAATATAAGAAATTAATTTAAACACTGTTTTATTTTTAAACAGTAATCCAATTTATAAATTGTATATTTCAAATAAAAAATATTCCATTGGTTTCTGAAAATATGATTGACAAACTTTATGTAAAATGAATTTATAAATCATAGAATATAATCAAAGTGGTTATAAATGATTGCTTCTTAATAATATAATTTACAGTACAGATATTTGCATGTATGTAAGACTTGTTTAGAAATAGAAAATGCACATTACAGCTTGAAGATATCCTCCATTAATGTAATCTACAAATATAGTGCAGATTCTATATTGGAACATATCAGCAGTTTGAGAAGCAGCCACGCTGTATATGCTGCGGGGAGTGTACATCTGTTCAAAATTTCTGGAAGACATTTGGCAGTAGGAGTTCTTGTCTCTGACATGGTCTGGATCGGTAACAGTCAGGTTAATTGAATGAGTATTTGACAAACTTTCCTTCACAGTTTTATTTGAGCAAAGTAGAAGAATGCGTTTATTGCTTAAATCAGTCACAGCCTTTCTTGGTATGCGTTTCAGGGTTCAGTATCTTTGCTTACTAAACATTTGTTTTCTCTCTCTCATTTGCCTATCTGTGCTACAGATTGAACACTAAAACTTTGAAGTTTTCCAAGCTGCTGTCAAGAAATATATTCAGAATGGTTTTCAAATGCAGTTCTCAAATCTGTTAGAACGTGAAAATTAATTAAACATGGAATGATAATTTGTACTTATTGTTTTTAAACATGCAGTTATGTTCATGCTTTCTTCCAATTGTAGTGTTCATCTGAAATATCAAATACATACAAAATCTTTTTATCTGGGATAAGGTTTTTTTTTTTTTTTTTTTTTTTAACAAACAACATGATTGACTCAACATTTAGAAGCATCAATAGATTAGCAGATTAGAAGTCACTGGAATAGCTCTAGATATTCAATTTTGACATTGGTCAGTATGTACATTAAAATAATTGGAATCCTTAATTTGTCAACTTGGTTATGTGAAGGTCAACCATTAGTCTTTTTACAGTGTTCAACATATCATCAATTGGCATTATATCAATCTTCTATTAGACGATAGAAGTAAATCCATGCACACATACATCCATTGTCATACACAGTCACATGCACACAAAAGCACTATATATATGTAACATCACTCACTGATGCATGGTAATCAAATTAAATGATGCTATAAAGTTGAGAGTGAATGGAGAGACATGGGAACGACTGGTGGAAAAAAAGGAACAGGCAGTCATGCAATTCTATCTCAACTAAAAACACATTTTACAATGCAAGCTTTCAAACTGAAACTGTTAACAAATCTAAAATGGATTTATTATTCTGTGGTATGATTACACAAACAAATTTTCAAATAGTATAATGAAAATCACAATACTGTTTTACTTTAAAAAATATCTTTTGGGATTATTTGATAATCTCATACAATTTACTCTGATCATATTTACAGCCGTCTACTCTTATATCCACTATTTTACCCTCCACAACTCCCTTACCCAACTTTGAGTTTCCTTGCCATCCTTACAATTAGTTCCTGCCTGTGCTGGCTAACTAGTATTGGGAATAGAGCCTTTCATGGAAACTGTACAACCTCCTAGTGTCAGATTCTTAAAGAAAAGTTAAGTTTACTCCCCTGTCCCTGAAGCTAACAAGTATCAAGTGGCAATATTTTGTGCTCATGCTCCCTTCAAGGTGGGATGTTATTTGGCTTGACCTTTCACAGGTCTTATGCTTCTTGTTGCATTTACCCTAAGGTTATATGTATATCTGTCTGGAGGTGTGTGGGAAAATTGTTTCCTTAATGCTACAGACTAACTCTTACTCTTTAAAAACATATTTTAAAATGTTTCCCAATATAATATTTAAATTGACTATTTGGGAATTTCACATATTACACCCTGACACAGTCCCTTCCCAGTCCTCACAGGTTTAACTCTCTCCAAACCATGTTACTTCACAATAAAAGAAGGAAGAGGAGGTGAAGATAAAGAAGGAGAAGAAGGAGAAGGAGAAGATGAAGAAGAAGAAGAAGAAGAAGGAGGAGGAGGAGGAGGAGGAGGAGGAGGAGGAGGAAGAGGAGGAGGAGAAAAAGAAGAAGAAATCAAGTATAAGATTGTTTGCCCATACTCCTGTACTCACTGATGCATGGTCAAACTCCCAGTAGATGACCCTTAAAGGAAATTGAGTCCTTCCCTACTGCCAACCTCTGAGAAGCCATCAGCTGTGAAGAATTACATTTTAGCCTTACAAGAACTACAAAAATTAAGAGCTCTTTTCATGACTTTTAAGATATTTCTCATCCTTAAAGATCTAAGAGCTTTGGTGGGAGGGGATGATATCTACTTTCCACTTTAGGATGAGCACTCTACAGTCTTTTGTTCTTATCATATTAACCAGTTGGGGTCATTCTGTGTTAACAACCATATACTTCAAGGTGAAGACTCTCTAATGAGGGGTGAGAGACGCACAAGTATAGAAATAATCCATTAGAGTAGTATACCCATTAATGGAATAACAATACTTGGTTTTCTCACTTACAAATATATCTAGAAATATGCATAATTTTAAATTCCTTTCACCAGAAATCAGTTATGCTTTTTTAAAAATACAGACTTTGTCTAAGTGTTTAATTATTTTACATATACATAATACATATATAATATATAAATATATATATATATATGCACACACAGAGGTAGATAGAATGACAGATGGATAGCCATAGATGCAAATGAAGATGTAAATGCAGATATATAGATATATAACTCAACTTATCATATTACCAGTTCTTTATTTATTTATCAGTTAATAATCTGTGCGGTTGAAGGACATAGCATCAACTTATTTACTGTAATGGAAGGTCTCTATCATCATAAATTCACTAAAGAACCATGAACAATAGGATTTCCATGAATTAGATCAACAAAGATGAACTTACAAGCAAGTCCCTGTATGATAAGACATGGGGCAGTATTCACTCTCAGACTCTTGTAAACACATCAACACTTTATATGAACTGATTCTTATACTGTGTCTGTAGCATTATACCTCATTTTCTGTATATTTTGTATAAAATTCTGGCAAACCTCAGTGCTCTGTGTTTACTTATGTGGTTTTATGCTTACACATATAATATTACATAAAAACAAAATTAGTTCATCCCATTACATTCATGTGCTTACTCTAACTAAAGCAATTTTCAATTATAGAGCTAGAGTAATATGCATGTATTTGAACTATGTTACAAATTATGATCTATAAACCTAAAGCATCAGATTAAATCATGGTGTATGAGTTAACTAAATTTGTATTACCAATGATCAGTCTACTCATATCTTTTTTTCCTAATCCTTCACTGTATAGGGTACTTAGATTAGATTTTTTTTTTTTTTTTTATTATTAGTTTACACTCAAATTGAAAACAAATTCTGTCCTGTAGTATAATTAATTAATATTACTACATTGTTTTATTTTAACTACTATTATTTAAGGAAGTAATATTAGTCATAGAAAAGATGTCTAGTAATATTTATTTTCCAAAAGTCCAAACATCAATTTGTAACTACACATATAATAATTTAAATTGTCTTACATTAGTTTCTATACCATAATAATATATTTATTCTTAGCAGTGTATAGTAACAAAATTTCACATGGTTATGAAGATCAGGAGTTCAAAATCATGGTATCAGTATGACTGTTTTATCCTGAAGCCACATTGTTTTTCTTTCATGGCTTTCTAGACTCACCTTCTCTGAATTCTCAGGTGGTATAGCACAGTGACCATCTATTGTCCCTTCCCTTCTTCGAAAAGCCTCAGTTATGTTGTATCAGGAATACATTCACATACCTCATCCTAGATCCTTTCTTCACTCATTAGTGAATGCACTGAAGGATTCCACATACAGTGGAGACACAGTCAGTTGAAAGCATTTTACTTTGCTCATCTGTAATTCCTGTCCTCTTGCATGCCAAAAACTACATTTATTGTACCTTAATATTCACAAATTTCTCCAGTCATTCTAGCATCAACTACTCTTAAATTTCAATTTATAAAACATTTAGTATATGAATAAAATGCTATTAGAGTAATAAATCCAAAAATCAAACTGTAGCTGGTAGTAAATTATCAAATTTTGATAGCCTTCACAAATTAATATGGTGTGCAAGTAACAGTCTTATAGATCACATGATGCCAACTGTAATGTTCACAGTCTCAAGTTTTATGTAAATATGATCTAACCATGTGAATGGAGCTTTATTTGTTAAATATTTTGGGTACATGCTTTATTTACAAGTATGAATTTATAAAAGAAGACAAATTATATATGATTAGAGTTTTTAATTTCATAATTAAATAATTAGAAAAAAGGTGTAGCACATTGTAATCAAGTCCTACCAAAGTTTTGATTTACAAAGTAATGTCTTTTCAATAATCACCACCTGCACATATGGTAAATTGTGGATATTCTCTGACTAATCCTAGAGTTTGGAATATAAAAAATGTCTAGTTAGTAGTCCATGAACTCTCTTCCAAGTATAGAGCTTTTCCCTTTCCTTGTATCTGATATTTAAGGCTGTTTTCTTTTTTTTTTTTTTTTGTTTAAGGTCTTGTACCGTTGTCCTGGAATCACCGTAACAGCTCCTCGAACTCAGAATGCCTTGCCTCATTGGATAAAGCGCCACCACACCGGCAACGTTTCAATAATTGTTTTTTACTATAGTAATAAAACTTTTCCTTTTTCCTGTGGAAATATTCCTACCACGTAATTCAGACTCTCCTGATTGAAAACCATTCATAAAAGCAATGACACTACAAGGAGATGGAAAACAGCCTTGCCAAGCACAGCCTTGCAGACTTCCAACTGTGGCATCAGTATGAAGGATTTTATTTAGCCATTATATACAACCAAGCTGTTAGCTGAAATCTACTGGGTGAACCTGGTAGATAACTCATAAATGTTAAAGGTTATGGAATTTTTGTTTGAATCATACATAAAAATGATACATTTAATGAAACATTTATTATTATAAATAATGGCACTTTTGCATAATTGTTCATAATTAGCAACAAACATAACTAAAACAAAGCAAAGAACCAAGGATCACACATTCTATACTTCCTTTGAGTAAGCATTTTTCTTTTTTAAGCAATCAAAGTTTGTTTGAGCCAATGAAGCAAAACATGTTGGGTGAATTAGGAAAATAAAATTGCCAATAAAGGGTCTCAGATCTATAGTTGACACATATTTTCTTAGCAAACCTTATGGCCTGCCCTCTTTTCCTCATTCTTCCTTGCTTTGCTTCAGCTACATTCCCAATTCACACACACCACTCTCCACAGCATCACCCATTCTATGATCTGAATTCAAGGCTCATTTCCATTTCTACTCTGAAATTGGGAATATTTCTGATGTAACAATCTGCTCATGTAAAAGAGACTATTATTTAGTATGATGGGCCCTGCCCAGAACAATTTCCTGGATCATATCACAAGTGGTAAAATATGGAGACCGTGGCAGATGGAACACATTATTCACTGAGAGATGTACTTATTGCTCAGAGTTGACTCTGTGGCTCAATCATCCTGTTAAAGGAAAACTGAAGCTTTGACTCTGAATCTTAAGAGTGTGATCTAATATAAACACTGTGACCTTGATTCTGTTATTTTTGCAGTGAGTATTCAAATTTTCTATTCAAAAAAACACCCTACAAAAATGTAAAGATTTTGAATCTAGTTATTAAAAGTTATATCTGCAACTAGCATCAGTTTCAAATTTTTGACAAGGTTAAATAGACAATTATCAATTTTTAGTAATCAAATATTCAGAATTACAGTACTTATGCCAATTTATTCCAGATATATATTTAATTCTAGAATTAACAACTTAAATTTAAGGACAACATTTTTACCAAAGTAAAATTGCAGCACTACAAAATATTTTATAAACCATTAGAGTATTATTTTCTAGACTCTATTTGCTTTACATTTAAAAATCTGTGTTCTCACAGACCTAGCATAATCAAATACTTCTAAGAGATTATTTTATGAATGACATCATCCTTTCTTAAATATCAACTGTAATGAGAATACCTGTAAAAAACATTCCAGGTTGTAAAAATATCAGCCTAACTTCATTTCCTATGGATTCCTATGTCAAGCACAACAGATGGCCTATAGTCATTTGATGATATTTAGCATCCTTGTTACACCTGTATCAATTTCAGTAAACAATTACTATACTATAAGAAATTTTTCCTACATACATGAATATATTAAATTATTTGACAAAACATTTTATTTAAACACTTCCTAAATTTTCCTGTGTAGTGCTTGTGGGTATCAAGTAAGTCTCTGAATTCAAGAGTTGTGGTAAAGAAAAACAAATGATGTTATTTTAGCTTTATAAATTCTCAGACATACAATGTATTATTACAGTGAATTTCCAAAACAAGCATATCCTGAAATTATTAGATTTTATGACAACTACAATGCCATTTGTTACTTTAATTATATCTGAAAATTTTATAGACTACTCTTAAAAGTAAATTTACAAAATACTTATTATATGAATAAAAGCAAATGCTATAAGAGTATTAAATTCATGAATCAAAATATAGCCTGTAGTAAGTTACTAAACTTTGATAGCCTTCATAAAGTCACATGGTATGTAAGTAAATGCTTATATATAATATAATGTCAAGACATACTCCTATTGAGGAAATGAACTCAGATGGTGGCTTTCTTCATGAGCTTCTTCACTTTCCCACAATTCTTGGTTTTTCTTTTCAGCCTTCTAAAAATTTATACCATGGACACAGCAAGCTGCTAGCAGGGAAAATGTTATACTAACCTAAAAATGAGCAATGAATTGCCCTCAAGTAGAGAATCCAGCAGTGTAGCTGCCAGATGTCAGTCTCACTGTAGTTAAACTGTGGAACTACTTCGTTTCCACATTTGTAATTCGTGGCTCTGATACATGTGGAGTGCTATTTCCACTTACTGAGCAAGAAGCCATTTGTAGAAAGCATAATATCATGAGCAGGATGATTTTTCTTTTCTCTGTTTTTTTTTTGTTATTTTTTATAGTGATTGGGTGTATATATAAAAGCAGAAATTTTTAAAAACACAGTGCCAGTATTTTAAACTGTATAAAAATATTTTCTCTGTCCTTCCTATCCAATTTCTTGACAATGAGTTTTTATTCTAGTTTCATTTCACATTAGCTTGTTTAAGTAAAGATGGACTTTTTTGAAATTTAAGAATAATTCATTTATAACAAGAGAATTCTAAAATAGTATTTTAGAGATTATGATTTATTAAAAAGAATATTGATAGACAATACTCATCAATAATTTCAAAATCTTCTATAAGAAATTTGAAGAGTTATCTAAAATTATTGTTGAATCTGTTTTAGCAAATAAATAAATTCTTAAACATAATGAAAACAGTTGCGTCTCATAACTCTACCATTATTTGAAATTACTATTTCATAAGCTATCTTTAATTACAGCATGTTCCACTTGTATGCAATGAAAACACATTTTTGGAACTCAAAAAATAATAGAAGTCTATTTTCTGAAAATTTCTGGGGACTCTTGTGTGTTTTAACGAGATGTGTTTTAGATAACTAAGTAGAACCATGTCAATATACCAACTAAGGCAACATGAGCAGCCTATACTCTACATTTCTGCAGATAGGCTGATGTTCCTTAGCAGTAAGTAACACTCTGTACTTCTTAAGTGCATGCTGTGGTGAAACAGAAACTACAGAACCGGCTGAGACACTCCACACCCGTCTAAGAGATTCTCCTTTACCATAGACAGTACAAAGTCTGCAGTCCATTCATAAACAACAGGGTTTCACCAGAACAATGAGACAAATACATTTCCCATACCTAAAGGAAGAACAGGGCAAAAGATCACTGAAACATCCATCAAATAATAAAGTGCAGATTACGTCAATCAATGATCAAGCACAGAGCAAACAAAGGTACTCACAAACCCCTTTCTCCTCAGTTTTAAGAGAGAGCCAAGGCTGGAATAATCTCTTCCCATTTTTTTTCATGAATTTAGAGAAACTCCACTAACTGGGAAGGAAAAATCGAACAGTGACATCTAAAGAACCTGTCCATACATGCCTTTTTGTTGTTAAGGACAGGTCTAGATGATGTAATTTGAACACCCTGAAGATCCCAGACTGACTCTGAACTCCAGATCTTCCGGCCGCAGCCTCCCAATGAGCTCTTAATACCATTTTGTGTGTACCATAACCAGCAAGATAAGGTACCTTTAAAGAAAGAATGGAACTCAAGAAGTTTTGAACCATTCTATTACAAGCATGCACCCAGACTCCTTGTCAGTAGCAGCGCAGCTGGTCACCTCGTGGAGTGTGGGAAAGTAGTGACACTGCCAGTCTCCAGACATAGCCCTGAGATTTACAGAAAGAGATAATGCTCTGAAGTTCTTGAAACCATTTCAGAGGATGCTCTACAGTTCGATGAAAAGACATTTATACATAGGGAAGTGACCAGCTAAGTAGTATGATAAGTAGAGGTCAAGTCTTCATTTAGGACATATCTTGCACACAAAAGTGCTTTAAGTAAGACCCAAGCAATATTAGTGTGATCAACTCAGAAATTATATAGACATTATTACCAATTAAACATGAAACAAGAAACAAATGTGACTAGGGATCTAGTTCAGTGGCAGAGCCCAAGTGTGATACATGTAAGGTCCTGGGTTTAATCCCTAGCATCCAGGGGCATCAAATTTCAAGCTCCACATATTCAATAATACAAGATACACACACATGGGCTGAAAAACGAAGATCCAATAGAGGGTTTAAATTCTAGTCACCCTGGTCTAGTTTTTGTGCTATGACCAATATTATTAGACAAATTTCTATTACAGCTTGAGAGTAGAACTAAGTTCCGCTCAGGCCATAAACTGGACAGATGTCATTTTCCCAAACCTTTTCAGTTATAACTAAGGTTCAATGCACTTCAAACTACAAATAGCAAGGCTTCTTTCCCCAGGAAAGTACAACTTGCTTTACTGCTGTGGCCCAAGAGGATATGGCCAGTTCATCAAACATAGCTAGCCAAAATGGAACAGAGAGTGGATGACTCTAGCTACCCTAAGCATCAAGCAAACCAAAGTCCATGGTTATCTGCTCCTTCTCAGTCTTCTAACTACTGTTGCTGCTTCACGTGGCGATAGGAAAACACAGCTTTGCACCTAAAGAAATGTTCAGCATCCTTAGTCATCAGGGAAATGTCAATCAAAACAACCTTGAGATTCCATCTCACACCAGTCAGAATGGCCAAGATCAAAACTCAGGTGATAGCAGATACTATCAAGTATGTGGAGAAAGAGAAACTCCTCCGTTGTTGGTGGGATTGTAAGATGGTACTCTAGAAATCAGTCTGGCAGATCCTCAGAAAATTGGACATAGCATTACCTGAGGACCCAGCTATACCACTCCTGGGCATATACCCAGAAGATGGTCCAACATATAACAAGGACACATGTTCCACTGTGTTTATAGCAGCCTTATTTATAATAGCCAGAAGCTGGAAAGAACCCAGATGTCCTTCAACAGAGAAATGGATACAGAAAATGTGGTACATTTACACAATGGAATATTACTCAGCTATTAAAAACAAAGAATTCAAGAAATTCTTAAGTAAATGGATGGAACTAGAAAATATCATCCTGAATGAAGTAACCTAATCACAAAGAACACACATGGTATGCACTCACTGATAATTGGATATTAGCCCAAAAGCTCGAAATATCCAAGATACAATTCACAGACCACATGAAGCTCAAGAAGAAGGAAGACCAAAGTGTGGGTGCTTTGGCCCTTCTTAGAAGGGGTAACAAAATGCTCATGGAAGCAAATATGGAGACAAAGCATGGGACAATAATTAAAGGAAGGGCCATCCAGAGACTGCTCCATCTAGGTATTCATCCCTTGTGCATTCACCAAAGGTAGACTCTGATGTGGATGTTAGGAAGTGCATGCTGACAGGAGCCTGATATAGCTGTCTCCTTAGAGGTGTGCCAGAGCCTGAAATATACAGAGGCAGAAGTTCACTGCTAATCATTGAGCTGATCAAGGGGTTCCCAATGGAGGAGGGAGAGAGAAGACTGAAGGAGCTGAAAGAGTTTGCGGCCCCATGAGGAGAGCAACAATACCAAACAACCAGGGTCCCCAGGGTCTAAACCACCAGCCTGGGGCACTTAGTGAGGGATCCATGGCTCCAGTTGTATATATAGGGGAGGAGACAGTGTCAGGCATAGGTGGCTGAGGAAGTCCTTGGTCCAGTGAAGCCTGGATGCCCCAGTGTGGGGGAAATCGTCAGTAGGGAGGTGAGAGTGGGAGGGTGAGTGAGGGTATATCCTCATAGAAGCAAGAGTGGGGATTGGTTAGGGGGTTCCTGGGTGGGCAGGAAAGGAGATTACATCTGAAATGTAAATAAAGTATCCAATAAAAAACATTTAAAAAAGAAAATAAAGATATAATAATATAAAATTAAAAATAAAAGAAAACATTTGTATTTAATGTTTGCAGGGGTCTTTCACAAACACAGCATTTTACAGGAATGGCTTGGCCTCCTTGGATACTCTTTTTGGTAAAGACATTTAGGCAGGATTCTTTCTTTGGCTTCAAGACTGAAAAGGACATGTGCCTGACCACTTACCCATGCTATACCACTTAAGAAGATGTTTTTTAAAAAAGAAAAACAATGTCTCTGTCCCTCCTATAGAGAGCATTAACTGCCTGTAGATCTTCAGGGATTGGTGGGGCCTTGTGAGCCCACCAAACTTCAAACCTTCACATAAAAGAGCTCTCTCAAAGTTAGGGTTATATGAACTACTAATAAATAGGTTTAACTTGTTTTCCATTCACAGGGATACAGACACAAACACCTTCCTTGTATTAAGTCAAATATTTAACATAAAAACCAGAGGTATTTTAAATAACACTCACTCTTGGTTTTTGGTAGAGCACTGGCTGGAAGTAGCCCGTAGACCCTAAAAGGGATGGGCATCCATTCCACTTGCTCTCAGAATCCAGGTTCCTAAAGTAGAGTCTAAGATCCCCATTTGACCTGCACTGTTCAGTCACATAGGCCATTGAAGCCCCTCCCAAAGAACCCCGGTAGAGGGTGTGACTATAGGCCTTGGGCCTAAAGAGATTTACATACTAATGAGATACATGGAGGCCAGAGGGCGGGGCCAATTAAGCATTCTTCTCCAGACCCTTTCCACTTCTCCCTCCCTATTTAACTCGGGTCTGCCCTGAGTTTCACAGGGATACATCCAGATCCATCTACCATCTGCCATAAAAATAAACCCTTTTGGATCCATGGACTTTCTCATCTCTCTGGGGACTGCTGTAGGAAATGCAGAGAAGGCTTTTAATACTGAAGTGCCCCAACCGCCATGCCTAACTTCCTGCCTGGAGGACCTCTCTGCACTCCAGCCACAGGGACCCATATCTTTAAGCAAGCTAGCAGGGCCACCGAGTCTGCTAAGAGAGTACAGTAACCGAGTCTCTCCAGCAGGGTGCTGCAGGGGCTTGTTTCTTCTCTCCCTCCAACTTGTTTCTCTCAACTGTGGGCCAGTCACATGCCCACATGCCCATTCCCCCCCACTTCTGACCTCCAGTCTCTTTGGAGCCATGGGAATCACAACAGCCCAACAAGATTCAAGAACCCACACCGGAGCCCACGTGAGCTAATCATACCCCACAACTGTTCACTCAGAAAACGCTGTAGCTGGGAACTGGGGTGGTAGAGCACTTGCTTATAATTGGTGAAGTCTTGGATCTAGCACTAAATGTGAACAAACAAACAAACAAACAAACAAAAAACCTCAAGAAATAAAGAGACAAAACCGTTCATTATTGCAAAATTAAAGAAAAAGATGAGTTCATCAGTTCATCATCTTGAATACCAGTGATTAACTGATTTATGGGTTTGTACTCTTCTCTCTCAGAAGGGTTTGGATTCTTAGAATTAATAGGGCTTTCGTGAAAGTCTGACTTGAGATCTGGGTAAGACAGCTCCCAGTCAGTTGTGCTCACAAAGATTGATGCTGCTTTCACAGATTCTGACTCAATAGGTTTCACTGACACCTGGATCATGACTTTCTCAGGAGTCAGCCTTTCTAGCTGCTTAGGCTTCTTAAACATTTGGTGGCACAGGTCTTATGCTCCATTTTCTCCTTGAAAGTTAAAAACTGTAGCCGGCACTTGGAGCACTGGTACCCCATCCTTTCCCAGTGGCCCCTGTAAAGTCACATGTACAGCATCCCAGTTTCGAAGATCTTAAGACAAAGTGGAAAAAGCAGGGTCTTAGTGTTTACAAGGCAATATGTGAAATGTGTTTCCACATCAGAGAAGACAGATGATCTGTACTTACAGACCTGGTAAGTAAGTCCTGGTAAGTACATGATTGTCCTTCATGTACTGTAAAAGGACTTGGTCTGTCTCAAATGACAATTCACATATTGTGCAGACCACGGACCGGTCTCGTGCAGTGGGCACATGGTCCATGTGCCATTCCAGCTGAAACAGGGAAACGAACTGCTGGTGGCAGTGCAGGCAGGTGTTATGGCTCTCCCAGGCATCATCACATGGTTCATAAATTTAACATTTTTTTAGAGCTTTTGAGCAGCTGGAGCATTTAAAGGTCGTGTGAGTGTTCTGTTCTGGCTTCCCATCTCCTTTATACTGTCCATAATAAAAGTCACAAAGTAACAGGGTCAAGCTTCCTTTCTTGGAATCAAAAGTCTTTTGACTTGCTAGACTTGAAAAGTCTGCTTCCACCAATCCACTGTCCTGGCGAGGGTGGACAGAGTCCTCTGAAAGAGGTGCCCCATTCACAAAATGGTTCTGTGAGTTGGGAGCATCAAAGGAAAGTGTCCTCAGTTGTGCGTTCGAGGTTTGGAAAGTACTTGGAGGGGGCAAAGCTAAAGAAATGTCTACAATTTCATTACTACTTTCAGGCCACTGTGGATTTACAGGAAATGGCACTTCGATGCATACAAACTTTTATTCAAATCTCCTCCTGAAAGCGCTGCCTTTACTGAACTATTCTCTGAGCTTGAGAGTGTAACCAGAGGTGAATAACACTTTGAAGAACTTCTAGGCACAACTTGTAGTAAATTACTTTTTAAATCAGACTCGGACAGAGGCTCAATAATAATAGGACTATCTGTTGATCTTGATTCAGCTAGAGACGCTGGCAAGACAATCACTGTCTCTGATGTGGAGGTGGCAGGTCATGAGGGCTGCAATCTTTGAGTAGTGGTCTCTCTAAGTTGATCATGTTTTATTTTAAACCGTGAACCTGGGTGACTTGAAAATGTTAGAGTTGGCTTGTTGGGAAGTTGAAGTTACTCCAACAAAGATCAGTTCAGCATCTTCTTTTACATTCTCCACCCCTGCAAAGATCATCTCCGCATCTTCATCCACCTCTTCATCATCTTGTACTTGAATGGGTTCTGGTGAACTCTGCTGTTGTTCTGGATCTTGTTCTTCATCATCTAACAGGAATGGCTGCTCCATTTCTAATGTGGTGCCTGACAAGTGTGGCCACAAGCCCCAGCACTTCCTCCACACACACTGCCACCGCAGATATACACGGTAACTTTTAATAACTTCTGAGCCCAAGCGCTGCAAGTCACATCCCTGAGACTCTCTGGACAGCCTGGGCTGGGAGGCATTGTTTGGGAAGCCCCACACAATGACCTCCATGGGCCCCGTGGCTCCAAGGGCCATGTGCCCAATTTTGATGTATCAAGTTTATAATATTTTGTGATGTCTGTGTAGAATTTTAGGTACTGTTTCCCTTTAATTCTTGCTATGTTCACTTGTTTTGAAGCTGTCTCATAATGTGTAATACATACATATAATATATATATATTATAATATAATATAATTTTTATAACACAGTTTTGTTTTCTTAGTTAGTTTTTAGGAATAACTTAATCTTTTATAAAGTTGTTTTTTTTTTTTAAACCATATGGTAGATATGTTAAATATTTATAGTCTAAAAATGGAATGAAAATGTGTCATTATGCCATAACATAGACATCAATATTTTCTTTTCTTTCCAGATCATTATTAAATTGTCATAATTTAAGGTCTAAATGTATTTAAAAGCTCACAACTAATTTTAAGCTACTAATTGTTTTTAAAGCAATATTATAATTAGTTTATATTTCATAATTTCCCCATTTAGTAACCATGAACCAAGTTCTTTATCACATCTCAATGCTGCCTCATTTAATGTATGTTCAGAAAATACCTATACAAAGTGCTAGGTTTGCTGCTGGAGCACCTTTTATAAAGAAGAAGCTGGCACAAATCGCTCTATTATGATGTCAAGGTTTATTGTGTGGAACGACAGCAAGCATGGTAGTGTGGCGTGGGTGGAGAATACACATCAATCAAGTGACCAAGAGAGACAATAATGAAGAGACCCTCACAAATAAGGCCAGCTGAATCATGATATAGCAGCAAGATCATTACGAAGGAGGAAGGAGGCTCTTGCCATCAAATGTTGGCAGCTCAGCTGTGGCGTCAGAGGTAAATGCACGTTCCTCATTTAAATCAGCCTAGACAGTTATATTTGCTTGATGTTTGTACTTTTATATAAACAGGATATAAGTAATTATTTTTGTCATTCAGTTTTTAATGTTTTCTTTAATAGTATTATCTGCCATCCATTCAAAAAATGTTTTGTTTGATTGTTTTTGTGTGGTATCTTGTTTTCAGGAGATACAGAGGCTTCTAGACTGGCTGCATTCTTTTAAGCATATTCTTGGATTTTCTATCAAGCTGTTGTAGAATCTCTCAAAGGAGAACCATCTAATGTCTTTTTCTCCTGAGAGGTGCCAGTACATTGATGCTTTGAGGGGAACTGGAGTGTTCACACTGGACCAGCTAGTTACTCCTGAGCTTTCCCTGCAGATCTTTAGATATTATATTTACAGGCTATTTTGTCAGTGTCTGATTCAAGTAATGCTTTATGGGAGACTCCAAGATGAATTAGGTAGGTAATCAGTTTATTTTTACTAACTTTGTCATTAATGGAAGACAGGAAGTGTTATTTCTAGGTTTCCATGGTTATATAAAGGCATTATGCTACTCTTCCTCAGTTTACCCCATCACAGATACTCTTTTCTGGTTTTTTGTGTTATTTCTACAGTGTACCATTTTATTAAATATCCTGCACATTGTTCAGAAAAACAAACAAGAATAATTTTAAAATGATAATTTTAACTTAGCTGGCATGTTAAAATTTTCATTGTCAATTGCTTCAATTCATTTGACCTTATTAAAAAAGAATAATGATGAAATGAAAGAATAATTGAAGGACATCATATTAGTGAACACAACAAATACGTTACCTCTTGAGTTTAAAAAATATCACAAAATGTCAGACATGCTTTAATTGTTTCAATGTTGACCATCAACAATTTTCTCCCTATGCTTTTGAAGTAATAAACATCTCATTTTAAGTGTAAATTGCCTCCATTTTGCAATTATACACATAAAATCATGCCGTCCTTTATCAGAAAGGTGATATTTATTTTCAAGTACAGAAATTTGACCTTATTCACAAGTTGGCTGTCCATGAGTTTTGTTACTCATAGTCAGTCACAGTTTGAAAATAACATTGAAAAACAGTTTCAGAAGCAAAAATCAAAAAAAACCTCAAAAGTTTAAAATTGCATGCCTTTCCAATTAAGATGTTGAATTTTCATTCTGTTTTGATGCCTTTCATCAAAGATGGAAACCACATTTCCAAAATATTTATATTTCATGTTTTATCTAGCCACTAGGTAATGTATTACTATGTCAGCTATTTGAACCATTACAACACTATTACTGTTATAATGCTTCATAGTATTGAAGTAGTCAAAGGTATGTCAGAGTGCTTATTTCATTCATAAGCATGATTGAACATTATAAAAGATTTTTAAGGGCACAGATATAAGGAAAATTATATGTTTTCTGAGCTAAATAGAAGTACTGCAACCAGATAAGGGAAGATGCAATAGAAAAGTTCTTATATTTCACTACTGTTTAATATTGATTAAGTATTGATTTTAAAAATGTTATATTTATAAAAACAATGTCTATAATTAATTTAAGTAATAATTGAGCACTTTAAAACATAACTTGAATGAGCAAGAATAAAACCTTCTTGCTATAATGATAATGTTTTACAAGACTACTGCTTTTAGTTTAAGCAATAAAATATTTCATAGCACAATATGGAACAAATGAAAATGGCTTGTAAAATATTTTAATAAAGTCATTTCAGTGATTTCATTTTACACGTTCTCAACTGGAGGGCCAGTAATGCTCCGTGAACTTCAGAAACCTCATGGCCAAGGAAATGACTTGCAGTTGAAAGTCTCTTTAGGTAATAGAAGGCTTACGTTATGTGTGTCCTGTTATTTTCTTCATAAAAAGAAAACGACATAGTTATACAAGTACAGAAAGCCATATGAAGCACCAAAAGCTATTGCCCTTCTAGTTTGCAACTTAAGAACTGCCCTGTCTTATTTGGATTCATGCTAGGGATAGTATGAAAAATCACTGCTGTAAAAGCTTTAGCATAGTATTGCAATTTGAGTTAATGAAACAGAAGCCCAATACGTTCATTTGTTTTCAGTCCCAATAACAGAAAAAAATATTTCTTATAAATGTTAAACAATATTTCCTTATTTAATTATTAAGAAATTGTTTATCTCAATTTTCTAGCTAAATGGTTTTCTTTCGGTGATTTTTTTTTTTTTTTTTTTACTAATTTGTGCACTGCCCCTTGCAACAATTATAATCATATGTGTACAGCATTTAAACCCTTATAGATGTCTTACATACACCAGCAAACACACAGATTAGTCAAAATAACCAAGGTGATTTCAGCTTAGTCACAGTTCAATGCTTCAAAATTATTGGACAAAATTGTCAGTTACTAGTAACGAAGTACATTTGTATTTGTATTGGATAAACCAATATGAATTTAAAAATTAATATGAATTAATATGAAAAATAGAAAATAAACAAAAGTAAAACATGACTCATTCTAATGGGTTTGTCAGGGCCTTGAAACTTCATTTCAACTCTGATCAAGTCACAGTGCAAAATTGGGACACACTGAAATAACTCAAGTTTTAGAGTACTAGTACTCATGAGCATGAGTTTGTTTCTAGGGCTATTATGGTATAGACATATTAGTAACTTCAAATATCAAAGGTGAGTTTGATAATTAAGTAAAAACCACACATTGATTATCCTTAGAAATGGGTTGTGGAAGTCTATTAGCTCCAAGCACACAAAGAGGGAAACTGTGCCTATACTATGTGAACTCACAGAAGCACGGAAAAATACCCTCTTTCTTTTGTAAGAATTCCATTATATAATGAAAACATTATTATCCTAGATGACCATTTATGTCATTTATGATTATATTTATGTAAAATTGTGTTTTAAGATAAAAAACCAATATGTGTGTTTACTTACTACAGATTGGCAAGTATATATTACAAACTGATAAACATATACTGTTTTTAATCTAGAATCTGATGCATCAATAATATGCCCAAATTATATTGGTTGAAAGAAAGTGTGCGTTATTTATAGTTACTGTGGAACAACTTTATTTTTGAATTAGTATATGGATGGGAGCCATCCTACACCACCATTCCTACTTCTTCCACTGGCTGTGTGCACTTGAGGCTAGAAGAGACTACTTCATTATATACTGTGACAATAATTGCAGATATTGTGACATCAATGATTATGATGTAAGTCACATTTATAGAACAATTCTTTGTAAACAAAGTTCTCAATTATAACTCTATGAGTTCTAAAAATAGATCATAGTAAATACTTATAAACTTTTTAAATTAAGTCTTATAAATAATGTTATTTTACATTAACTAAAAATTTAAAGCAACTTACTGTTTTGGTGTAATTATGATAATCTATATGCTTCCACTTGACATAATTTGGATTAAAATCTAACTTTCTTCTTCAAAATCTCTAGGAATCCTGTTTTGGTTATATCCACACAGTCAAAGTGAATTAGCATGGCCCAATGCTATTAGAATCTGTGTTATCCTATCAAAATAATTCACACTTTTTCAATTTTAATTAACACGAATCCACATTTTCTTTAATGAACTTGGAGGATTTTTAACTACATGATTCTAGTGAATTGGTTTACTTAAGTATCATATCAAGTATTTGGCAGAATTGTATTATTCTTTCAGAATTATAATGTCCAAAACTCATCAATACTATTAAACTTTTCAAGTCTATGAATATTTTTCATTGCCTTGTAAAATGAAATATTTAAACCTTGAATCTATACCTTTGGTAGTTTTTGACAACACCTACCCTATTCATTCATGAGTAGTCTATTGGTTATTCATAATCATAGTAATACTTGGGTCAATTTCAAGTAATATAACATTTAAAAGCAGAGTTATTAATGGACCCCAAACTTCCTTCTTCTGGGTCTAGAAGAATGAGTGTTACAGACCTTCCCCATTTAACCTTCTCTTTAACCCACTGACTCCATCCCACAGGCTGCCTTCACAGCCCAAGCTTTGTCTGTCAACTCTGGCCTTAAATATCTTCTAGGATTTCAGCAGTAATTGCCCTATCTGCTACTCACTCCTTCCCCTACCCTCCTCTACACACAAGTCACTTCTGAACCACACTTACACTCATTCATTCATATCTCCCACATCCTGTTCCAGAATCTTTTCCACAAGTCTCTCTCACCCTATTTGTCCAGACCTACAGCCAAACCAATAGCCAGTCCACTCTTTCCAAACAACTTTATTCCATCAAAGTCATTTTCAACTTGTAGGCCCAGAAATTATCATAATTAACACCCATAGTTAGATAATAACATGTTATGGACCCCAAATACCATCTAAAGAAACAGCCTGATGAAATAAATCTAGAAATAAATTCCATCTATCTGTTGCCTCTAAGAAATACATGTTAACTTTAAAGAAAATGATGTATTCTAATAAATGGGAACAGAAAACAAACAGCTCTTGGTGTCCTAATATCTGAAAAATAGACTTCAAACGGTAATCAAAAGATATAAAGAGAAGTTCTTCATTCTAACCAATAAAAGAGTGAATCAAGTAGACATTGGTATTCCAAATATACATGTATCAAACTCAGTAGTGCTTAATTTCATTAAAACAAAGTGAAATGGATCTCCATACAATTAATTAATTTTTAGTGGTGCTGGGGATTGAACTCAGGACTTTTTCCATGCTCAGCAAACATTCAACCATTGACATACACTACAGACTCTTGTCTAATGAAAATGTAAGGACAATGAATAAGCAGAGACTGAAAGAAAGACTGAAGGTATCCAGAGACTAACCCACCTAGGGATTCACCCCATCTGTAGACACCAATCCAAGACACTATTGCTGATGCCAATAAGTGTTTGCCAACAGAAACCTGGTATAGCTCTCCCCTGAGAGGCTCTACCAGAGTCCTGACCAATACAGATGCAGATGTTCATAGCTAACCATCGAACTGAGCATGGGGACTCCAATGAAAGTGTTAGGGAAAGGACTGAAAGAGCTGAAGGAGATTGAAAAGTCACAGGAAGAACAACAATATCAATCAACAATACCCTCCTCCACGAGCTCCCAAGGACTTAACCACCAATCAAATAGTACACAAGGAGGGACCATGGCTCCAGCTGTGTATGTAGCAGAGGATTGCCTTATCTGACATCAGTGGGAGGTAAGGCCTTTGGACCTGTGGATGCTTAATGCCCCGATGCCCTAGTGTAAGGTGATTCTAGGATGGTGAGGTAGGAGTGGGTAGTTGGGTTGGAGAGCATCATCATAGAAGCAGGGGTGAGGGGGGATAAGAAAAGATGTTTTGAGGACGGAAAAATGAAAAGGGGACAACATTTGAAATGTATAAATAAATAAAATATCCAAAAATGAAACAAATAAAAAATACTATTGGATTTAAAGATATAGATTGACATAAGTTCAATAAAGAGGTCATCTGTATAAAAAGTCATATAAAATCTCAATTTATTAATATAAATCAAATTGTCATAAGAGATACAGAAAATTGAACCAATGTAAGAGATTGTTCTTGAGAAGATACAAAAGTGTGACAGATGATTGGCCTACTGTGGAAAGAATATAAAAGCCAAAGGATAAGTGAGTTTGTTGTAAAATGCCACCTCCTAGTAATAGCAGAAGTTAAACATGCTCTTCAATATAACTGCCTGAACATGACCTGACCAGGGACAGCAATAAACATGCCATGTAGATGGGGCAAAGTCCATAAGACCTCAGCCCTACATGAAGAACTATAACCTACTAAGGAATTTGAAGAACAAAAGTAATAGAAATCCCCTGCAAGAAGCAAAGCAATTGGTTATAAGAACCTAAATAGTCAGATAGTGAATCCTTAAAACACACACAAAAGTTCCATTAAATAGAGCCAGTAGTTTATATTTAGAATATATATTATACATTAATATATTTTATAAATACTGCATAGATTATATGTGTACATTATGTTTATAGTATATTATAATATATTCTTTATATATTTTATTCTCCTCATATATATATTTCATATATATATATATATATATATATATATATATAAAATCACTTAATACACAAAGGTGCCAAAATTTAAAAAGACCAGCGGTGGTGTATTGAAGTGTTTGGAAGGAAGAGAAAGAAGGGAGGAATGATACTGTAATTACAAAAGTAAATAATAGAAAAAGAATAAAGTCCAAATATCTGCCTGTGATAAAGGAAACTTTAACAATGATATTGCTAACAATTAGCTTATGACCATTTTTATTATCACATATCAAGATAAAGCATAAAATAGAACTGCTACCAAGTTTTAAACTATTCTTCACAAATGATGTGAATCTGAATGTTCAGCCTTCTTCTACCATATCTATTTAAATAAACTAGGAATGGCACTTGAGACAAACTAAACCAGTAATTGTGCACTGGAGATCACCACAAGTCCTCCTCTACCATTCTTTGCTAACTCTTTTTAGAGGTTGGTTCGTTCCCTGTACTTGGAGGTTACTACTCTTTTAAATACTAGTCTGGAAGGCAGCAAGGGCCAGTATTCATGCTGTCAGTTATGGGTTTATAGGCATATGGAGGAACCCCAACTTATGACATGAGTTTGGGGACCCAAACTATGATCCTCATGTTAGTATAGCAAAGACTTTTAATTGTTGAACTATTTCTTAGACCTTGAATCAAATACAACATAATAAACTCTCAATGTTTTTTTTTTTTTGGTTTTTCGAGACAGGGTTTCTCTCTGTATCCCTGGCTGTCCTGTAACTCACTCTGTAGACCAGGCTGGCCTCAAAGTCAGAAATCCGCCTGCCTCTGCCTCCCAAGTGCTGGGATTAAAGGTGTGCTCCACCACTGCCTGGCTCTCCATTGTATTTAATAAAAGTGTTGAGCTAATGCAGTTGTAAAGTTTAAGCTTAACAAAGTGCTAGAAAAAAAAGAGTTCAAATGCATGTAAATGTACATTCAAAAAGACCTCTGTGACAGTTCTTCCCGGACTACTATGGAATATTACTTTCATCAATAATTATAAATATTTGTGAAATTTGATATAATGATTCTGAAAATGAATATATCAGGACATAAGTTTATGGTGATATATAATAGTATTTTACGATAATTTAGATATAATGCATATTTCTGTTAAAAACTGGCCCCACATGTACAGTGACATCAAGCTAATGGTGTTATGCGGATGTCAAATATTGTCATCTCTTGCATTCCGGCCTAAGCAAGATATATAATACTAGTATTGATACATATAAGATAATTTATCATTAATTTAGTGTGGGAAAAAACTGGGGGCCCCCGCGGTGGCAGGCCCCAGGTCCATGCGGCAGCAGCCCGCAGCAGGCCCCGGGACCTGCGGCAGCGGCCCGGGGTCCCTCATGGTGGAGGCTGCCTGGAGGCTTCCAGGCAGCCTGTGTCTCATACCGGAGGAAGGTCCCTGGTTCCAGTGGCTGGAGGCTTTGGCGGCGGCGGGCCCAGCAGGCCCCAATGACACAAGGAAGTCCTTGGTTCCAAAAGGGTTTATTTTCATGGCAGATGGTAGATGGATCTGGATGTACCCCCCCAAACTCAGGGCAGACCTGAGTTAAGTAGGGAGGAGAAAGGGGGAGGTTCTGGGGGCATGCTTAATTGGCTCCACCCTCTGGCCTATCATTAGTATGTAAATCTCTAGGCCTGAGGCCTGTAGTTACACCCTCTACCTGTGCACTTTGGGAGGGGCTGTAATGGCCTATGTGACTGAACAATGTAGGTCTATGGAGATTAGACTGCTTGTTAGGACCCTGAGTTCTGGGGGCGTGGCCGAACCCCTGCCGTTTCTCCCTAGGAGTCTCGGTTCTAGGCCCATGCCAGCAAGAACCAGATACCATTATGCAGTCCCACAATTTAGAATCAGAATAAGAGAAATTATTACAAGTTTTTAGTATATACAAGAGAACCCAATGAATGTTAAAGTCATTTCTGACACTGGACATAATGTTTCTGTCTTAACAATTTGAAAAACAAATTCATGAAGCACATAGTATAAATTTGGAAAAAAATATGAATTTCTCAACAGGAGCTTAATAGAGTTACTTCTGTGTAGCCGGAGTGGGTCTTTAGGAATGGATGCTGTAGACCTTCTTCTCCTGGAATGTTTTAAAGAAGCTATTGCAGAAACCGTAGTTGGCATGGGGAGAAAGATGAGTTAAAGTGTCCAGTTTGCCCAACAATCATATTCAAGTGTGTCCTCTCGGTTTACCCACCTTCTGATGAATTTCTTCTAGGCAAGGATAAGAGTATTAAGGAACTGGAATCCAGAACTTTCTCTTGCATTCTGGCCTCAAGCAAGGTCATCGTTTCTCTTGGAGTTCTGCACTGGGGCTTATACCAGTTTTCATCCCCTTTTCTAATAAAATTCAAACCTAAACAAGGATATAAAATATCAAAAAGAAGTGTCAACATAAAATGATAGTCAGTTTTCAAAGATGTTTAGTTACCCAAATACTACTAGTATGAATTTCAAATGGTGTAGCTACTCTGGAGAAACTGGTGGTTTCTGACAGTTTGAGCAGAGAATATGATACGAGTAAGCAGTGAGGGTCCTTGGAATTTACCTATGGGAAATGAAAATCAGAGTTCTTTCAGAATTCCATACCAAATTTTCATAAGTTATTTTGTTGATAATATTTTATGTGGGTAAAGCACAATTCAAGTGAGTGAGTAGGGGCTATTTTGTATATTTATACCTGGAAATATTTTTACACAGCAAGAGAACTCATACATTAATAGTATGTTTTTTAAATATTATTTTATTGGGAGAAACAATGAAAGCCTGAGAGTCCATGGACAGTGTGGTTGATTGATTTTTACTTTCAGAATATATCATTTTAATTGTAAAAAAATACTAATCTTGGAAAAGAAAATATTAATTGTGAAATATCAAACACTCATTTTAGGTAGAAAGTCATAGTCTTATAATGCAATTCCAAGGATGCTTGTCTTTGTGAGCCTGCCCAGTATTTCCAGTGGTGAGTAAATGAGCTGAACATGATAAAATTGTTTAAAGTTCAATTCACACACATATGCACAAAGGACCAATCAACCTACAGAAATGTCATTAGAATACAGTTTATATAGATGCTTTGGTTGTAATCCTTCACTGTAGTTTTGCTATGTTGTCATTAAATACATCTCTAAAATTTTCAGGTTTTAGAAGTTTATGACAAATGATAGGCAAGGAGTGTGGCAAAATAAGTACAACAAAAGTTTATCATACCTACCCTTTCATCAGTGCATTAATAATTCAACAATACCAAATATGATCTATTCAGTACCTTCTCAAGTGTTAAATATAAATTTATTATATATTATGATTATATTCAAATAACAAGTGGAGGTACAGAGGGGGAAGCACACATTTGTCTACATATGGAACTGAAATATGAATCATCATATTTATTCATTTTCTTTCAAAATATAGTCTCAACTAATTGAGTTAAGAGATTTCATTTCATTAAACGTGAAATACTTTTACGGCATTGTACTGTGCTAAAATGAGAATATATTCATACCGAATTATGCTTAACACAGAAGAAAAGAAGGATCCCACAAAGTTCAACTTAGCAAACAACAAAGTTTAATGAACTTGGTCAATTGAGCACAGGTGAGGGATTACATGAGACCATGAAAGCCCCAGATAGCTCTCCCACTACAAAGACCTATTTCATCATGAATGATGAAATCATGGACCTCCTGGAACTACTTCATGGGATTCCAATTGAAATTAACTTTTCATTGAATAAATACAAATATCTGTTAAGATGACTTGAAGCTCATAGAGTGGACAGAGTCCCAGATAAAGACCCTGTGCTCTTCTCCTATTTTCTTCTATTAGGAAGGTAAACATTACTGTTATTGTAGGCCATTGTATCATTGTATAGATGATCTTGCTACCATGAATTCCAAGTCATGGCAACCTGTACTATGAGGTGGCATCATGTTATTCTGAGTAGAAAACGGCCAGACTGCTTTCCATAGTGGTTGTAGCAGCTTGCAATCCCACCAACAATGGAGGAGTGTTCCTCTTTCTCCACATCCTCGCCAACATCTTCTGTCACCTGTGTTTTGGATCTTAGCCAACTGACTGGTGTGAGGTGGAATCTCAGTGTTGTTTTCATTTGCATTTCCCTGATGACTAGGGATGCTGAGCACTTTTTAGATGTTTTCTCAATACATCGGGAGAGGGGGCTATACCAAACATGCACCTTATATGGATGATATGGTCATCTAAAAAAAAAAACAGTTGTTCATGTTATTAAATGGAATATCTATTTTTTTATATTACTGTGTATTAGTTTGCAACTACTTCAAATGAGAATATTTTGTATGTAACTCGATGAGGAGATACTGGACTATAATTTAATATATTTTGTTGGGGTTTTACACTTGAATATCACTACACTATTTCAATATTATGCTTATGTGAGGAAGCTATATGTGTTCTGAAATTTTTTAAAACATAACTCAAAAAATATTGCTTAGTTTGAAGCTCTATAGAATTTTTGTAAGAGTATATCTGAGCCCTTGTATTTTGCTTGGTTGTTTCTTTTCTTTATTCTGTTTGAATGCTTTTTTAATATTTTTTGATTTGCCTGAAAACATAAATTACAATAAAAATTAAACAAAAAAAAGAAAACGGCCACATAACATATTGACATATCATAATGTAAATGTGTTTAAAAGATTTTAATACAGAACTTTCTCATTTCCTCTCATTTATTAGTAGAAAAAGTCTTCATTGAGCATTAAATAAAAGAAAAAGCATACTCAGTGAGAAGCATTTGAATATGGATGTTAAGTGGTAAAACTGTGTGCTTTGTAGCTTCATAAGTTTATTAGAGTACTGTAAGATATGTTGAATAATCATTTCTATAAATTAGATGTTATCACTCCTTATCCTTCACTGTTTACCGCTTACAAGTCTCTAGACTTGTTTCTTCAATTTAAAATGTTCCATTTAAAGAGATTCCCTTTTTTTTCTTTTTTTCTCTAAAAAACATCATGTGTTGCTTTCCCTTATATCCTTCTCTGTTTCCTTTGACCAAGGAAGGTCAAGTATTTGTTCAATTAGATGTAACGCATTCTGAAATAATTAAATGGTCAAGACAAGCTCCTGACTCCCAGCTTACTCTTTCCTCATTTTGTCTTGTCATTTTCTGAGTTAGTTGATCTGAGGCAGAAGGTATAGGTTGTATGGTAAAATGTTAGCAGATGAGTAACAGTCAAATTCTCCCTGTATTAAGAATAAAATGTGGATCCCACATTAACCCTGAGTGACTTCCATCTACTTATCTGCAACATTTCCATCTAATGTGTCACAGTAGAGAATGCCTAGATGAGATGTAATTCTAGATGTTTTAGTTTCTTTTATTTACAACTCTGATAATATTTCTAATATAAAGAACTTCAAAATGGCTTCTAAAAGAGGAATGATGTCTTGGTCTCTATTCTTTGCTGTGACGAATCACTATATTTTCCTTATAAAGGAAAACATTTATTTCAGGACACATTGTAGCATAGGCAGACATGGAAGTAATTGAAATTTCTATATCTGGATCTACAGGCAGGAGGAAAAGAGAAAGGGTAACAAGACCTTTCTTAGACTTCTGTAACCTGAATTCCCAAACCCAGAGATATACTCTTCCCAAGACCACACCTCCAAGCAAGGCAATACCACCTAATCAGACAGTGTTACTCCCTGATGACAAAGCATACAAATGTATGAGCCTATGGAGATCATTTTTATTCAATTACCACAGATAATACATAGAAAAATATATATAAGACATGTTTGCTAGACCTATTATCAATGTCATCTTATTCGTAATATTTATTAAATGTTCATATAAAACCATTCATTTTTGAGCCTATAAAAATTTTCAAGAGTATTGATATTATTGTCTCTAGTGTAAAATTAGTAGAATTT